>AWOL01S0039188.1:0-30144 GCA_000715115.1 Nicotiana otophora | reverse complement strand
CTAAGTAGCAGTCAGGCTAACTTTGCTGCCCTCGCCGAACTCTCAGAAAACGGTTCCGCGACATTACGCCCCGTACCTCGGGGCTTACGCCTCGCTGAGGCATATGTAAAACGCTTCGGCTTATGCCCACGCCTTTTAAAATGTTGTTTCAATGCTAAATGACTTTCTTCTTTGTCATTTTTTTCTAATGAAGTTTATAATCAGATTGCTAAAAAAGTAATTATTGTGTCACTAAATTGCAATATATCCTGAGATCTGTTTATTTCTTTTAGTTTTCTTTCTTTTTCCTTTCTCGCTTGGATAAAAGCCTCTTATATGTTAAGATAAACAATAATGTGTAGTAAGCTATAGGCAAATGTCATGGATGGAATTTCAAATTAGATAACGTTAAACTTTACTCGTTAATATCTGGAGGATCAATCTCATAATCCATTTTTGACACCCATTGGGAGAGTGAAAAGATTTTACAAAAAGCACATTAAAAAGGGACGGAAAAGAACATAAGAGAAATACAGTTACGTGTAGACACCCATTGCGGTTAAGTTTTTACCATATAACTGTTCAGTAGGCAATTAGAAACCTGAAAATGGAAAAATAAAACTTCGGCAAAAACTACATTCTCGTCTAGACAAAAATTCTGGTAATTGTTGTCTCTAGGATTTTATCATTTGTGAATTGTCTGTTTGAAAGAAGTAAAACTAGGACTGCAAGAACAAACCGAAAGTTTTCAAGAGGAAGAAAGAATTTAGTCTTCTTTTCTTCCTTCGTTGAATAGCTCGTAATGTGTTTTCAACATCTCTGGTGTGCTTGGCTGGAGTGCTGACTCCCTTTCTAACAAATAAAGCAATAAAGAAGCCCTCCTTGTCCTCTATGAGGTCCGTTCTCAGCAAATGTTGAGCTGCGAAAAAATAAGAAAAATGAACATAAACACACACACCCGAAGAGTCCAGTTTCCAACACTGCACAATATCTAGGTAACAATAAAGAACAATAAGGGCTAAATTAGACATTCAAGACAAGTTACGTGCAGGAAAACCCAGAATTTACCAGCCCAAAACAGGAATCTAGTTTCTAAAAAAACTGAGCTGTTCTACGGAATGGTATTACATATATCTAGGAATCTCATATACATACATGATTTCCTGTTGCCTTTAGTGAGAAGCAAATACTATATATACAAGACGTGTGTATTGAAAGTACTATAACATAGTCTAATCTTCTGCTAAATGACATGTTGGGCTTCTGAAGATAAAAGATGTGTAACCTCTGAAAGTATATAATTGCTACAGTTTCAGCTAACCTACAAAATCTGGCTTAGACTATTAGCAATTGAATACAAAAATATATGATGCCTGGAATGCTCAGAGCATTTGAAACCATAAGAAGAATAAATATTCTTTCTTTCGACTGTGCACTTTCTTTATTTTTCTACTTTGACCAAGTTTTGGAAGGGGGGTTGATCCTGAGGACTAGGTTCAGGTAGGCGCCTATAACGAAGCTCTAGAGATATGAACTAAACTAAAACTTGACGATGATGATATTTGAGAGATGATAAAGCATTCAGCTGAAAATTACTCACATCCATCAAAAACTGGATGACCTCGGCGAGGCCATTGGGGAAAGACTGTCGTCAGTTCAAACCCATAAGAAGAAGCAAGAGGCAGAACAGAGTTGATGACATCTTCATTCTCAACTTGGTTAATAGAACATGTGCTGTAAACAATTCTCTCAACAGCTGGAACTACATCAAGATGAGAAGATAAATCCATTCAGTCGCACAAATATAACATACATGGACTTGCGATTTGTGGCCCAAAAAAAAAAAAAGATAGCATAAATCTCACAAGATAATGCATGTTCCAAAGCCTTTTTCTGGAAAGCAGCGAGCTTTTCGAGTCTATTTACATCAGAGGAATCTGCAAAGCTTTTCCAGAAAAAATTGTTATAAAGGAGATAAGCGAAGGGTTCGTTACACGAGAAATAAAAAATGAATACAGGATGAGCAAAGTCACCTGCAGTATATGAGGGGAGCAGATGATCTAATCTATCAACAACTGTCCCAGATCCAGAACATGATGGATCTAAAAGTATTGCTTGAACCTGGAGTCGGGTTTATGTGTTACTAAAATTCCATTCAAAAACTCCAAACAGGAAATGGAGGGTTACAAAATTGAAACCATGCTTGCTAAATATATGTAACTGGTACTTTGTCAATTTTTCCCTTACTTTTTCTGTGCACGAGTAAAACTGTCACTCGGCAGGAACATTAATTAGAGCAAAACCAGCATTACCCCAGATCAAAGATCCATCTTGATGGCTAGATCACTGTATAACAAGCACTAACTGATATCCTTTTCCACTGTCCAGAAACAGGAAGGATTTTTTCTTTTTTGCTGCTTGTTCTGGTGCAACACACTAAAGTCATATGCCTATATTTTAAGTGCTTTTTAGACAAATTAACAATTAACAATCTAAGGCTTTATCATGTTGGTCAAAGTATGTCCAACTCATACCTGAGGAAACCTTGTCGTCGTCTCCTATCTGTTGTCTATTTGCCATTGTGTCAGAATCCTCAGGTACAGAAAAAAGAAAAGGACTATGTGCTTACAAACTTTTGGAATTTTTTTAAATCGTCTTAATAGGTAACTGGAAACATGGTGCAATTTTATGCATAGAAGTGTCAAAAGATATCAGAACTCTCCTTCCTCCTTTTATCAACTAAGCTTTAGGTACTCGTTTAGGATCCTTCAGCTCTAGTCCCATTTAAACTTGCATCTTGGAGTACAAAAGGGTTCAACAACAACAACAAACCCAGTAGTTTCCCACAAGTGGGGTTTGGGGAGAGTAAGATGTACGCAGCATTACCCCTACCCCTCGAAGGGCAGAGAGGCGAGTACAAAAGGGTTCATCGTCACAAATACTCCTCATATGAGCGATGTCACATCACATCAGTAAAATTTATATTGCTTTACAAACTAGCATCCATCAATTCTATAATATATCAGATGCTTTACAATCTAGACCGCAGAACTTTCTTAATAATTAATAAGTCAAATCATGTTTGTATTAGGCCAACCCATTACTTCACTCCAGTGCTGCAAGTATAATAGATTGATTAACTGGACAGGAAGTAAAAGATGCCATTTGGTAAGTTGATAATATCTAACAATCGACAACACTTCATTCCCCCCCAAAAAAAGTGTCTCGCATGTTTACCTTCGAGTATGCTGGATCCTCAAAACTCATGTTTAAGAAGTCCTCATGCTTGACTTTCACGTCTTAGAATGAGTTAAGTTATCGGGGCATATTACGGTATACAAAGTTGAAAACAAACAAAACCCAATTAGACGAAATATCATATAACTAAATGGTTTTAGGAATTATTTGAAAGTGGGAATTGAAACAACCAAAGATTCATGAGTTTCAAAATGCTTCTGATACATGATTACCACAGGAAATCCATGTAGGAATAAAGTTAAAAGTCATATTTCCTCAAAAATAAACTTCAGACACCGAGTGCAGAATGGTGCTTATGGTATTAAAAGTTGAGAGCTGTAAAAAACTAATAACTTCAGCCAGTTTGACTGAATAAGTGCGAGATTTAGGGAATTATTTAAATATGGGGACAATATAAACCAAAAAAATTAAAAAGGACAGAAGCACACAGTTTTAAGGGCGGGCTTCCAATACACTTTAGGTAGTCCATCTGGAAATCAAGCGATGGTCAAATTTGCTGCGGAGCAATCATATGTGGTAAGATGGACAGGATACTAGAAAGCCGCTAAAAGGATACTAGTTGCTCCAGCCAGTTTAACAGTGTCTTTCAGACGTTTAACCCTTTCTTTATTAAGTTCACAAGCTATTATCTCTCCTTTTCCCTTCATTAGAGCAGCAAGATGAACAGTTTTGTTCCCTGGTGCTGCACATGCATCAATGACCTTCACAAGAAAATAAGCAATCATGAACAACCAAGTGGTAAATGAAAATCAAGAGAACACCTAACAACTCTTTTTCCATGTAATTAATTACCTCCCATCCGGGTTTAGGCCCAAGAGCAACTGCAACCATGGAACTCGCCTTACCCTAGTGGAACAAGGACATTAATTGGATGTCAATGCAAGATATAATAGAACCCAAAAGAGGGGGAGGACTGCATACTAAAAGACTCCTTAATTGTATTCGCATTAAAATTCCAGATCTAAGAAAAGAAAAGAGAATTTTGCACCTGCAAAAATACACTTCCACTTTTCACCAAAGGATGATCATGCAGGTCAGTCCTTGGTGGAAAAATCAACAGGTCAGGAACCATGGCATCCTGACAGACCTATTTAATGTGCAGACCATAAACATAAATAAACTTCATAATAACGAAATACAGCAATAATGATATCATTGAACTGACAAACATGAGGAGATAATGGTAATAGATACTTTGAATTTTACCAATCTTCAGTAGTTACCGAGTATCTTTTCGTCTGCCTCTCTCTACCCACCCCACCCCAAAGTAATGTTCATACATCACTTATCGAATGAGGACTCGCTCTTCAATTTCTAGGACATGTGGACACCCCACCCCACCCCACCCTACCCTTCCTTTTCTTCTTCCAAGTTTTTTCTGAAAAGAAAATTCTTAAATTTATGTTACACCCTGTACTTTCATGTTGGAATATGTCTTAAGCGAATCAATATAAGCCGGAGAGTTTAAGGACCTTTACAAAGATAATGATGAGTTAACAGGTGTTACGGGAGTATCGTGAGGGTTGGAGACTAAACAAATCAAAGATGTTATAACCCGTACTTTCGGGGTAAAACTAGGAGTTTTTAACATGACAAGGAGGGCGTGTTTTAAGGTACTTGAATCATATAATATTCGTTTATTAAGTTTTGAAGTCAATCAAGTTGTAAAACAAAAGTGGACAAAAGTTGCCGCAAGATACGTTTATAATCCTATTGAAATTTGGGTTTAATGTCACTAAGTTTTTCTCTCAATATAGTTAGATTTATGGGGTGATCAACCCACCAAATTGAAGGTTTACGAGTCTATTTTCCCAACTCATTAAACCGTTCGTCGATACGACATCGCAGTAGAGAGATATTCGCATTTTCGCGAGACTGCACAAGCAGCTTCCTATCGGACACACTTAGGCGGCGGATGATTCTCCAACTTTTAAAGATCGGGACAAGGCTCATTTGTGTTCATTTTTCGACCCAACCAGACCCAATACTCTCCCAAAATACTCTCAAAGTAGTCTCCGTGATTCAAGAGTGAAATCCAAAGATAAAAACGTGAATCCAATGCGAGAAATCTCGTGGTGCTTGCTAGATCGTAGTTCTTCATCTTGTGGCTGTTTTGGAGGATTCTTCCAAGTGAAGTAACTTCGGATTTGGACTGATTATTTTTGTTTAAGGTAAGATTATAGCTCTCACATGGTTCTAGAGCAAAACCAAAGGGAAATAACACAAAACAAACGTCGGAAATCTTGCGGAACTAGTGGAACCAAGTCCTTCCTTGCTATTGAAGATTTAAAGGTTTCTTCGTTGTGAAGTAAGCTCAAGTTTAAGGCTGGTATTATGTTATAAGGTAAGTTTTATCCTCTTCTACTTAGGCTTGGACGAATTTAATCCCTCAGTCAGTGTTGTGAAGAGCGTGAAGCGAAGAAAAGCGACAAGCCCTTTTTCGCTTAAAGCGAGAAGCGAAGCGCTCGCTTTTTTGAAGTAAAGCGGAATTTTAAAAAAAAATTAAAATAAATACTGTATAGACAACACATGTAACTGTAAGCAAATGTTCAATCGCTGCTGGAGGAGGGAAGAGGAGGAGGAAATCACATACCTGGACAATCGCTGTTGGACGTTGGTCGATAATGTTTTAGAAAAAGATAGGCTTTTTTAATTAAATAGGTTGGCAGCCCTGTAATACAAAGAAGCGCTCGCTTCTTACGCTTCACTTCGCTTCGCATCGTCGCTTCTCGTTTTTCATTGGGAAGCGTGCGCTTTTGAATACATGCTACGCTTCAGCTAACAGAAGCGTTCAACTGGTCGCCTCGCTTCGCTTCTCGCTTTAAGCGACGAAGCGCCCGCTTTTCACAACACTGCCCTCAGCAGCTCGTATGATAAAGAAACTTGCGAAACAATGGTTGAAAGTTGTTGTCGAGGTGCCAGTGCATATTGGACTGTTTGGAAGTTTTTTTGTGCTAGGTTTGGGCCGGTTCCTGATGTAGTAGCTCAGATATGTTGTTGATGTTATTCTTGTTGTTGTTGATGTTGTTCTTGTTGATGTTGGATTGAATTGGAAGGAAGTGAAAGATATAGGGCAAGTGCTACCCAATTTTCTAGAAATGAGCTACTAGCCAAGTAGTGTGTTTTAAGTATTGGTTTAACCTTAGCCCCATTGTTAATATTGTAGATTGAACGACTACAGGCAGAGTATGTTGAGTCGTTAAGTAAACGACCAAGGTATGCTACGACAATTCCTTCTTTTTGGCATGATCTAAAGTGAAACGAATGTAAACGATATACGCTATTTCATAATGGATCTACTCCTAGCAACTAAGACTGTCCATGTTGTTGCTTTCCTTATAATATTATTCTAAGTATGTATATATGATCCTTGAATCCTATTGAGATTCATATTGATGGTGTGGATGTCCATAACATTAATGGGAGTTGCAACGACCATACGTCACTCTGATAAGTTCATTATGTTCCTTTTTTGGGATCTTGCACATGCATATACATATATTATGATATTGATGCCCACAGTAACTTGACAGTGTTATATATATATATATATATATATATGTACGACGACGCTATAGACGCACTCCTGATCAGGTGGATATTATGATGATGATGATGATGCCCACAGAGGCTTGATGATAATGGCATTATATGCACGTATATATTGTATAACGATGGCGCTATATGCGTGTATATATTGTATTCATGCATTTCATGGCCCACTGATGCAAGATCAAGAAGGTCAAGAATCTAAGAAATTCAAGAAATCCAAGAATCCATTCAAGATTAGTATTTCTTTTCCATAAAGACTAGGATTTCTTATTTCTTGTTTCCTAGTAATTTGATTCTTGTTTTAGGAGGACTATTTATAGTTCTAGTCAAACTAGGATTGTTGGTTGGTAGTCTATTCCTACTAGAATTCTTTTTTCTATTTTAGTTAGGATAGGTTTTCTTAGCCTTATTCTTATTCTAGTTTAATTAGGATTAGCTTACTTTAACCTTATCAATTATACTCATTGTAAGGCCAATTTAAAGGGCTCAATATGCTGAAAATAAATATTGGTGATTAGTTTTCCTAAGCTCCTGCTTCAAAAACGTGATTTCTCTTTTGTTTATTTCTTCTTCCTTTATTCAACGCTTCTTGCAATACAGAGCCAAGGTTGAGTTTCGTATTCCTCTATTACATTGATGTCTTTCCTTATGTTGTTATCTGCCTTACATACTCGGTACTTTATTCGTACTGCTATCCTTTTTGCCTAGGGACGCTGTGTTTCATGCTCGCAGGTCCCGATACACAGGTTGACGGTTCTCCCAGTAGGTTACCAGCTCAACGGAAGGTGTTGTTGCACTCCAATTGCTCCGGAGTTGCCTTTTGGAGTCAGTATGCTTATGTACATATGCAATGGGTATGGCGGGACCCCGGCCCCACCTTATGATGTTTAGGTACTCTTTAGAGGCTTGTAGACAGATGTCATGTGTATAGATGTTTTGTTCGACTTTGCAGGCCCATATATCTCATGTATATCATTTGGGGTCATCCCTTGTCGAGCATTCTTCATGTTATATTCAGGATTGTCTCGTGACGACTTTCCGGCCCACTTATGAATGTTAGTATGGTTATTGATGTACGTTATGGTGGTGCCCGGCAAGTAAGCCCGGGTGCCCGTTGCAGCCCTCCGCTTTGGGTTGTGACAATTTAGGACCTCAACATGTTAAAATTTCGTCTTTTCTCTCAATATTTCTAAACAAAACGTCCATGGCCACCCTAGGATTATCATACCTGATTAGAGGTATAAAAGAAAAATAGGCCAGCTATCAATAAAGAATGAATAAAAAATCTAATAAAATAGCTTGGCAAATTGGAAAGACTCGTATGGATCAGATTTTGGCTTAGGATGTTGACACAAGGAATTACCTCCAATACACAAAATGACACTAAAGTTAATTCAAAAATCCAGGCAGAACAAAATAACTGCTGCATCCAAGGGTTATATCATACCTCATACTGCTTCTTAAATTCGAGCAGGGCAGACTCTACGTCCATCTTCAAAGTATTTACACGAGCATAACGAGGTTTCGGAAGGTCTGCAATAGAAAATGGGAAACAAGATTCTGGTGAAAATTTCAAGGCTGCATTTTATGCTCAATTGAATAAATACACCAGGTGATAATCGAACAAACAACCCTTATTAAAAAAAAACACAACATAGAATATAGACAGTTTTACCGTCTATTTTTTTACAAAAGAAACAATCTTCTTAGTTCAATTATATTTTACAAAGTCTGTTGACAAGTTTGAACTATGTACATCTCAATGTTTGATCCATAGAGATAACCACCATTAACAGGATTAGAGTCAAAACACGTACCCGAGATTTTATAAGAAGTCATCAAATATGAGACATGTTTTACTTTCTTTCGCACTAAAAGCTTGGCAAGAGCTGCCTGCAACACATCCTTCCGCTGCAGAAGAATTTTTTCGGCATCACCAGCTAATAAAGCCTCCTGTACAAAATTAAACAGATCGACGTGAACAAGAAACCAAAGCAATGAAAATATGAAACACACTGGGGATGTATATTGATAAATACCTGGCCAAAAAGAATGTCATACAAGATTATATACATTAATTCTTCTTGCCTCTGCAACAACATTAGCAGCAGTATTTTATGAAGTGTTAACATTAAGTAAGCAGCAGAACAACAGTAGCAGCAGAAGTTTGCCCAAAGTCTTTATCTTAACTACTTTCTGTCCACCATAATGTATTGGTATATGGTAACATTTTTCCTTCCAAAACTCTGGCAAACCTCCACAGCAAAATCTCAGATTTCTAAATTGCTGCTTAGGAGTTATATGGATATTTCATATTGCAATAATTCACTACTTCCTATTGTGCAGATAAATCCGAACTATTACACACCAAAGATGTCAAGCAATATCCAACATGTGAAACAGTTGATACAAACTGGGATAAGCATTATGGTAAGAACGTAGTACTTCATGAAACGAGTGAAAGATGAATAAAGAAAACCTAGATTACCTAGGTGGTTGGCAGTAGAAACACTAAACTGACCCTGCAGTTAAAAGTCAATCAGACAATCATAAGACTCTCCTCTGCTTTTCAAATTTTGAGTGGAGTTGGTAGCCTGGCACACCGAGTTATTTGAAATGCAAACACCATATTTTACTTGTTAGTTCAAATCATATAAAAAACGATTGTTCTTAGGATTGTGAAATATCAATAAGCAGCATTCAAGAAGCAAGTTCTATTTTGACATGAACAGAAAGTTCAGAGGTTGCCAGATAAACTTGAAAATGACAATTGACCACTAAAACTTTTTATAATTGACAACATATGCCAGATAGATAAAATCATTGGTTATTTGAGATATTTATGGAGCTTAAGTCTTCCAATAAATCCATTAGAAAGCCTTTTACTTTGGATAATCTATTATTTAATGAATGTATGATGAAGCTACTTGACATTTAAGAGATGTTGGCACTTTTAGCACTTGTAGTCACTAGTCTGTAGATAAATCGTTCTTATTCAATCAATATAAAATAATGAAACATATTAATTATAGAAAAGAGTAACAGAAGATATTCAAATGAAGAAGCACCAAAGGATGCCCAGAGCACAGGTTATTCAGAATATTACTCGAAAAAAGAGAACGAAAAAGAGGAAGATCTTTCAAGTAAGCAACAAGAATTGCTCATGTCCAACAGTTAAGCCCCTATATCATGCAATAAGAGAAGTTAAAGTGCCAAAACCCGACAATCAATCAAAATCCGGAAGTTGAAAATATTTCTAACCTTCCACTTGCTACTCAGCACATTGGCAATGTCAAAGACATCCTTGATAATGGGAAGATCTGCAGAAAGGAAGAATCCAGAACATTTGAAATAACAAAGCCTAGGAAAGGACCTTTTCTGTAGGTATGGAAATAGCATGATTTTCAGTCACTGAGTTGATACAAAAGTCATTTCAAGAGAAAATACCTTCCAATATTTTATGTTAAAGCCCTTGAGATTTTAAAATTCAAAAGACAATCAGTGCCATTAAAGTACATGTATTAATTTTGAATATCTGAGAAGAGAAGAAAGAAAAAACCGAAAACAATTACATTAAAACCTCCAAGAGAAAGCTATGAAGCAGTGTTGTGAAAAGCGGGCGCTTTCTCGCTTAAAGCGAGAAGCGAAGCGAGGCGACCCATCGAACGCTTCTACCGAGCATTCACTGCCAGTCACTCCTAAATCTACCTGGTATGGACTGCTAAATCGATTCTCATTAAAAAATTCTCTGAAGCGTAGCAGGTATTCAAAACCGCTCGCTTCCACTAAAAAGCGAGAAGCGACGATGCGAAGCGATGCGTAAGAAGCGAGCGCTTCTCTGTTTTAAAGGGCTGTCAACCTATTTAATTGAAAAAGATGTTCTTTTTTTAAAACATATCAACCAGCAGCAACAGCGAAAGAAAGAGGTGACTAGGGTTCAAGTTTTCTACACTTTTCAACTTCAAGATCATCAAGTTTGGTCCAGGTATGTGGTTTCTTCCTCCTCATCCTCCTCCTCATCCTCCTTCTTCTTCTTCTTCTTCTTTTTTTTTCACTGTTTCAACGTCCAAATAGCAGCGAAATGCTTGCAAATTTTTTTTTTCCCTTCAATTCTTCTTTCTCATTCTTCTCCTCTTCTTCTTCTTCATTTTCTTGCACTGTTTTTTCGTTTGAAATGCTGCCCATTTTTTACTGGAATGGTATACTGCCCTTCCTCTTATTTTTATATCCTTTATTCCCTTCAGTTCTTCGTTCTCATTTTTCGTTTGAAATGCTGCCCATTTTTTACTGGAATGGTATACTGCCCTTCCTCTTATTTTTATATCCTTTATTCCCTTCAGTTCTTCGTTCTCATTTTTCGTTTGAAATGCTGCCCATTTTTTACTGGAATGGTATACTGCCCTTCCTCTTATTTTTATATCCTTTATTCCCTTCAGTTCTTCGTTCTCATTTTTCGTTTGAAATGCTGCCCATTTTTTACTGGAATGGTATACTGCCCTTCCTCTTATTTTTATATCCTTTATTCCCTTCAGTTCTTCGTTCTCATTTTTCGTTTGAAATGCTGCCCATGAAGAAGAAGAAGTTGAAGAAGATGCCGAGCAATATAATAATGATAGTGGAATACAAGAATTTGACAATCTTGTAGAAGAATAAAATGCTCATTTTGTGCTTTAATTGATGCTATTCTTTAGTTTTTACACTGAAGTATTGAACATTTGCTAACAGTTACATGTGTTGTCTATGCAGCATTTATTTTAAATTTTTTTTTTTAAATTCCGCTTCACTTCAAAAAAGCAAGCGCTTCGCTTCTCGCTTTAAGCGAAAAGGGGGTTGTCGCTTTTCCTCGCTTCATGCTCTTCACAACACTGCTATGAAGCATGCTTCTTACACTGTATCAACAACTAAAAGCGAGAAGGATGAGCAGATGCTTCTGACTATAGGGACTACCCTATTATTCCGTTATTGTCATAAATTAAAGTCGATCTTAAGCAGCACAGATAAACACATCCCATTTTCAAACTGTGAACATGGTCCGGACTCCAGCACTAAATTTTTGTTCGTTCCTGTCAAATAGAAACTCAAAACATATCCTCAATTATCAATTTTAGCTAGAGTATTTCAGAAGTTACACACAAGTATTCCCAAAAAATTTCAGATTAATACCCGTAAGCTTTGAATTCAATATCTCCTATGACCACTTATTAATAGCAAAAAGCAGCCAACTCTCTCTTATATTGTTAAAAACTAGGATGAGTTCCCAAAATGCAGTTGACACAGCAAGCAGACAAGCAATTTTGGTCAGTCAAACATGTATTCACTGCCACTTCGCAGTTGTATGGTAAAAGTAAAACCCTTCAGTCTAATTATAAGTAGTATCAATCTAAACAGTAGTATCCTCCCATTTTGTGATAGTAAACATTTGAGGGTGAACTCTAACATTCTTCTTTTAGCTCCCTAAGCATACACTCTAACAAGTATTTAGGAAATGTGAACTTACATTTGAGGGTTTGACAAACCAAAGCATAGGTAGCTTTTTTGTTCCTAACGGAAGGACTATACACCAGCGACTTGATGGACCCGACGGCTCGACGCCGAGCGTCTCCTTGTAGAATAGTACGCAAAACCCTGGCGGCTTCTCTACGTGCAAAGTACGCCGACCGCTCGGCGTTGCTCATCCGTTTCTGGTTCGGCTTATCCGCCACCGGTTTAGTGTTCCCTTGCGGCTTCTTGCGCGCCATAGTTTCGACTCCGGCTGGTGACCGTGGAGAGAGAAGGAAACAAGAAACTGATAATGGGCTTTGGGCTACATGCTCGGGAATTGACACTATAACAATGCATCAGTATAGCATTCGGCCTTAAATTTAGTTGAGCAAATGACGCTCTACGGCCATCCAAACATTTTATTAGCCCGTATTTTTCTCATTTACCCGAAATAACCTTTAGGCCCAAAACACTCCGAGAATAACAAAAGAACCTTCCGGCAAGTCATATAAGAAGAAAAAGATACGGGGAAACATTAAATAGGGGATCGGGGCTATAACTCTCAAAATGACCGACCGGGTCGTTATATCATCCCCTTTTAAAACAATCGTTCATCCTCGAACGAGTATAGAGACATACCTGAAATGGTGAAAAGATGAGGATAACGACTACGCATATCATGATCGGTCTCCCAAGTCGCCTCCTCGACCGGCTGACCCCTCCACTTAACCTTCACTGATGCAATATTCTTTGACCTCAACTTTCGAACATGCCTGTCCAAAATAGCCATCGGCTCCTCAACATAAGATAAATCCTTGTCCAACTAGACTGAGCTGAAATCCAACATATGAGACAGATCGCCGTGATACTTTTGGAGTATAGAAACATGAAATACCATATGGACTCCTGCCAGACTGGGAGGCAAGGCAAGCTCATAATCAACCTCCCCAACATGTCGTAACACCTCGAACGGGCCAATAAAACTAGGGCTCAACTTGCCCTTCTTCCCAAATCTCACAACACCCTTCATGGGCGAAACCCGTAGCAAGACCCGCTCTCCAACCATGAATGCAACATCGCGAACCTTCCGATCCGCATAACTCTTCTGTCTAGACTGGACTGTGCAAATTCGATCTTGAATCACTTTAACCTTCTTCAAAGCATCCTGAACCAAGTCTGTACCCAATAGTCTAGCCTCGCCCGGCTCAAACCAACCCACTGGAGACTGACACCTCCTACCATACAGAGCCCCATACGGTTCCATTTGGATGCACGACTGATAACTGTTGTTGTAGGAAAACTCCGCAAGTGGCAAGAACTGATCCCACGGACATTCAAACTCCATCACACACGTACTGAGCATATCCTCTAATATTTGATTAGTGCGCTCAGGTTGTCCGTCCGTCTGAAGGTGAAATATTATGCTCAGCTCCACTTGAGTACCCAACTTATGTTGTACGGCCCTCCAGAACCGTGATGTGAATTGCGTACCCCGGTCAGAGATGATAGATACTGGCATGCCATGAAGGCTGACAATCTCGCGGATATAAACTCGAGCCAACTGCTCAGAAGAATAGGTAGTCATCACGGGAATGAAATGAGCTGACTTGGTCAGCTTATCCACAATCACCCAAACTGCATCAAACTTTCGTTGAGTCCATGGAAGCCCAACAACGAAATCCATAATGATCCGCTCCCATTTCCACTACGGAATCTCTAACTTCTGAAGCAACCCACCTAGCCGATGATGCTTATACTTTACTTACTGGTAATTTAGACACCGAGCTACATATTTCACTATGTCCTTCTTCATTCCCCTCTACCAATAATGTTGCCTTAAGTCCTGATACATCTTGGTGGCACCCGGATGAATAGAGTACCGCGAACTGTGAGCCTCTTAGAGAATCAACCTGTGCAAACCATTTACATTGGGTACACATAGCCTGCCATGCATCCTCAATGCACTAGCATCTCCAATAGTGACCTCCTTAGCATCACCGTTCTGAACAGTGTCCTTAAGAACAAGCCAGTGGGGGTCATCATACTGACGCTCACTGATACGATCATAAAGAGAATACTGAGAGACCACACAAGCCAACACTCGAATCGGCTCAGAAATATCCAATCTAACAAACTGGTTGGCTAAGACCTGATCATCCAACGCCAAAGGCCTCTCTGATGTTGGTAGATATGCTAAGATCCCAAAACTCTTTGCCCGGCGACTCAAAGCATCGACCATCATTTTGGCCTTCTCGGGATGGTATAAAATGGTGATATTATAATCCTTAAGCAGCTCCAACCACCTCCGCTGACGCAAGTTAAGATCTTTATATTTGAATAGATGCTGCAAACTCTGGTGATCGGTGTAGATCTCACAAGGGACACCGTATAAATAGTGCTGCCAAATCTTTAAGGCATAAACAATAGATGTTAACTCAAGGTCGTGGACATGATAATTCTTTTCATGAACCTTCAGCTGTCTGGACGCGTAGGCAATTACCATGCCGTCCTGCATCAACACCACGCCGAGACAAATCCGCGACGCATCACAATATACAGTATATGACCCCGAACCTGAAGGCAATACAAATACTGGGGTTGTAGTCAAAGCTGTCTTGAGCTTCTAAAAGCTCTCCTCACACTCATTTGTCCACCTAACGGAGCACCCTTTTAGGTCAGCCTGGACATAGGTGCTGCAATAGATGATAAACCCTCTACAAATCGACGCTAATATCCCCGTCAAACCTAGAAAACTCCGGATCTCTGTAGCTTGGGCCAACTCTGCACTGCTTCCACCTTCTTCAGATCCACCTTGATCCCATCACTCGATACTACATGACCCAAGAATGTCATTGAGTCTAGCCAATACTCACACTTCGAAAATTTTGCATATAGCTTCTTTTCTCTCAAGGTCTGGAGCACAGTCCTCAAGTGTTGCTCATGATCCTCTCGAGTCCGGGAGTACACCAGAATGTCATTAATGAATACGATGACGAAAGAGTCAAGATAGGACCAGAACACACTGTGCATCAAGTGCATAAATGTTGTTGGGTCGTTGGTCAGCTCAAATGACATCACAAGGAACTCGTAATGACCATATCGATTCTCGAAAGCAGTCTTCCGGATATATGGCTCCCGAATCTTCAACTGATGATAGCCTGAACGTAAGTCAATCTTGAAAAACACCCTGGCAGCTTGTATCTGATCAAATAAGTCATCAATATGAGACAATGGATACATGTTCTTCACGGTAACTTTGTTCAGCTAGCGATAATCAATGCACATACGCATAGAACCATAATTCTTATTCACAAACAATACCAGATCACCCCAAGGCGACACACTGGGTCGAATGAAGCCCTTATCAAGCAACTCTTGTAACTGCTCTTTCAACTCCTTCAACTCAGGAGGAGCCATACGATATGGAGGAATAGAGATAGGCTGAGTGTCCAGCAACAAATCAATGCCAAAGTCAATATCTCTGTCGGGCGGTATACCCGGAAGATTAGTTAGAAATACATCCGAAAAGTCCCTTACTACTGGAACTGACTCAACTGTGGGGGTATCAATACTGACATCTCTCACATAAGCTAGATACGCGACACACCCCTTCTCAACCATTCGTTGAGCTTTAAGAAAGGAAATAACTCTACTGGGAATATACTCTAAGGTACCTCTCCACGCTAACCGCGGTAATCCTGGCATAGCCAACGTCACGATCTTAGCGTGACAATCAAGAATAGCATAATGGGGTGACAACCAGTCCATGCCTAGAATATTATCAAAGTCTACTATGTTGAGCAATAATAAATTAGCTATGGTCTCAAAACCACTAAGAAAAACCAAACACGATCGATACACACAGTCTACAACAATAGAATCACCCACAGGTGTAGACATATAAATAGGAGAACTCAAGGAATCATGAGATACTCCCAAATAGGGGGCAAAATAAGAGGACACATAGGAATAAATGGATCCTAGATCAAATAAGACTGACGCATCTCTATGATAGACTGGGACAATACATGTAATAACAGAGTCGGAAGCAACTGCCTTTGTACGAGAAGGAATAACATAATATCTGGCCCGGCCTCTTCCTCTAGGGCGACCTCGACCTCCACCTCGAGTTGGCTGAGCAGGTGGGGCACTAGCTGGTGCTGTAATCATAGACCGAGGACCCGGCGGAGCACGCAGTGGCTGTGAAGCCTGTGGAGGTGCACCCATCCTAAGTCTGAGGTAATCCCTCACCATATGGAGAGTGTCTCCACACTCAAAACAAGCTCTCAGAGGTCGTGTCTGTTGTGACTAGCTCGAGCCAGGTCTGTTGGACTGACCGCTAAAAGCACCTCGTCCAGGAGGTACATTAGATACCGACGGTGCACAATAAGGCTCCTGAGGCCTAGAAGTAGTCGAAGTACCACTGATGGCTAGAATCATCCCATGCACTCATCACCTCACGTACACGACTCTCACATAAGGGAATTTTCCTCACACAAGGTTAGACAAGCTACTTACCTCGAACCAATCTCAAATCAGTCCGTAAGAATGTCCTTTCCTCGATTATCCGACTCCGAATGGACCAAATCTAGACAAACACAATTGCATATCATAAATACAACTACAATAGACTAATATAATTAATGAAATCAAGACTTAAACAAAAAAATCAAAAATCGCCCTAAAAAGCCTCCTCGGGCCCACGTCTCGGAATCAGGTAAAAGTCACAAAATATGAACACCCATTCACTCATGAGTCCAACCATACAAGAATTTCTAGAATCCGACCTCAAATCGCCTTTCAAAACTCAAAAACTTAGTCTAGGAAGTTTCTACCATTTTCTCCCAAATTTTCAACTACAATCCCTAATTAGATGATGCAAATAGTAATAGATTCATAAAATATAGTCCAATCCGAGTTAGAATCACTTACCCCAATAATTTTCTTGAAGAACCCTCGAAACATCGCCTCATCCCGAGCTCTCAAAGTCCCAAAATTGAAAATGAGACAAAACCCTCGAACTTGGCCTTTTTCTCCCCAGCGATTTCACATCTGCGGGTCTCCAGTCGCACCTGCGGAATTTCCCTCACAGGTGCGGAAATGACTTAAGAGGGATGGGTCCACATCTGCGATGAAAGGGTCTCACTTGCATGTGCGTGCCTGCGGAACACTATCCGCTTCTGCGGTCTTCCTCCGCGCATGCGGTTCCTTAGGCGCATCTGCGAGCATCTTAGATGCGGAATTCTCCTCGCACATGCAAACCTTGACCAAACATTTCAACCCGTTTCTGTGCTTGCCTCAACCCACATGCGATCCCGAACTTGCGGTCTCCCCACCACATGTGCGAAACACCAGAAAACATCAACAATTTGCATAAGTCCACTTTCAATCCATTAAGCATCTGAAACACACCCGAGGCACATAGGGCCTCAACCAAACATACCTACAAGTCCTAAAATACCATACGAACTTAGTCGAGCCCTCAAATCACATCAAACAACGCTAAAACATGAATCACCCTCCAATTCAAACTTAATAAACTTTGAAACTTTAAACTTCTACAACCGATGCTGAAACCTATCAAACCACGTCTGATTGACCTCAAATTTTGCATATAAGTCATAATTGACATTACGGACCTACTCCAACTTCTATAATCTGAATCCCACCCTGATGTCAAAAAGTTCACTTCCGATCAAAATCTCCAAAAAATTAACTTTTGCCATTTCAAGCCTAAATCAACTACCGACCTCCAACCACAATCTGGACGCGCTCCTAAGTCCAAAATCACCCAACAGAGCTAACAGAACTGACGAAACTTCATTCTGGAGTCGTCTTCACACAGTTCCAACTACGGTCAAAATCTTAGAACTTAAGCTTTCGTCTTAGGGACTAAGTATCTCAAAATACTCCGAGAACAACAACAAAACCTCCCGGCAAGTCACATAAGCATAAAAAGATACAGGGGAAACAGTAAATAGTGGATCGGCGCTATAACTCTCAAAACGACCAGTCGGGTCGTTACAATTTGACAATATATTCTTAGTGTATTCCGAGCGTGTTGTATATTTTAAGTGTGTGTATATATATATACACACACTTATTAAAAAGTGTGTATATATATATACACACACTTGTATATATATTCAACATTGTATTAAAAAGTGTCTATACACTCTATACTAATGTATAATATGTATAGTACGTGCACAATCTATACATCACCTTCTTCCTCTTCTTGTTATATCATGGGTATTTTTGCTTATGCAATATTATATTTTTCTAGATTGGATCACTAAAAATTTAATTTTTTTTTATAAAAGATAAAAGGGGGATTGTAATTTGTGTATAATAGGAAGAAGTTTGGTGGTTGTGGAGAAGACAATCAGGTTACTCTTTTGTAATTTGGTGAATTGTTTTTTTGCAATTTTTTTTAGTCTTTCTTTTTTGACAAATATTTAATTTTTTTGAATTCACCTGTTTTTTGGACTTTTGACCGAATTGTTCTGTTTGTGTAATTGAAAAAAACTTATTTGACAGAAATAGTTTTATACTTCACATTGCTTTGGACTGAAGATATATTTTTTTATTGATGTGAATTAGATTTCTAAGATCAAAAATTACTTGAAATACTTGATATGGGCTTAGAATGCGATTAGTGGGATTTTTATTTCACTGGCTAGTTATTATAATTAGTTTTTGGCTTCAAATTGCATAACAGATTTGTGGGCTAGAAATTGTCAAAAGTTTCAGCTGAGCGGCTAAAAGTGAAATTGCCTCAATTTAGTTTGACAGTAGAAACCCAAAAACTTTGGCATTGTTTAGCCAAATTTTAAGAAACCTACTTCCTATTTGTTCTCTTTATAACCCCCCTTCTCTATAACCTACTTATCTTTTCTTTTCCCTCTCCCTTTCTCTCCTTATATTTCTTCTTCTATCTCTCCTCTTCCCTCTCATGGTTTAGCAAAAATTATTGTAAATTATACAAAAAAAAATAAATGAGATGAAAAGGTAAGGTTATTGACGATACAAATGTTTCTAGCATTTTCGGCACCAGTAATTTAGAGAGGAAAGCTGGAAGAGACAAGTTAGAGGAGACCTAATTTCTACGGGACCTAACTATGGTTGTCTAAACTTGACTAAGTGCTTATGAGGGTTTTATTTTGAAGAGTCAAGATGAAGACACACGGGCTTAATCAAAAGGATTCAGTTGTGAACTTCTGGAAAGATGTATTGGGGATAATTTTGTAATAGAACTATGTAGATAATTTCTTTTATATTTATTTATTTAGTGTTTGTTATAAGTTAGTTATAACAAATTGGGTCTGTCTCGTCAGTGGAATCTTTGAGTCTTGCATATAAGGATAATTATACACTTTATAGAATACATAGAAAAATCAATACAAGAAAAATTTCTCTGCAATGAATTTCTTAAATCTCTTTATGGTATCGAGAGCTTAGATCCATTTTTTTCATTTTGAAGTTTTCTGATATTTCTTCCTTGTTTCTTGTTCTTATTCTTATTCTTTATTCTTTTCTTTTTCTGTAACTTTCTTTATCTTCATATAATCCTCTGACTCTTTAGATCACTATGACTTTAACTGAGAGACCGCATATTAAAAGGACTGTTGAGCAGATTGATGCATCATACTCTTATTTTTTTGCTTCTTCATACTCCCCTGGTATGAACCTTATTAACACCAATTTTGATGGAACAAGTTTTGGCAACTGGAAAAAAGGGATTCTAATTTCTTTGCATGCCAAGAACAAGCTTCGATTTATAAATGGTACCCGCACCATGCCACAAAAGGAATTCAAATATGTTAATGCATTGGAAGAGGTGTAATGATATGGTTCTTGCATGTTTATTGAACTCTCTAAGCAGAAAGTGTTATATACTCACAAACAATAACAAAATTGTGGAATGAGCTAGATGAAAGGTATGGACAAGTATATGGTACAAATCTTTTTCAGCTGCAAAAGAAACTAAACAATATCGGTTAGGGATCTTATGATGTGGATAGATATTTCAATAAACTAAAAAAGATTTGGGATCAAATGAATGAGCTCAACACTTTTATGACATGTAGTTGTGAATGCAAATGTGGTACAAAGTCTCACAATTGTAAGGTAAATGAAGACCAAAAGCTGGTCCAATTTCTAATGGGTTTAAATGATAGTTACAGCAACACAAGAGAAAATATTTTGATGATGAAGCCACTACCTACTGCAGCACAAGCTTGTCTATTGTATTGCATGAAGAATCACTAAGGCAGGTACACTCTAGCAATCAGATTTCTACTAATGCATCTGTTTTTCTTATAAATGGTCAGAAGTGGACAACTCAGAGGAAGGAATTTGAACCTAAAGGGGGGGGGGGGAATCAAAATCATTATGCAGAAGGAAAGAAGAATGACCTATACTATAGATACTGCAAGAAATCAGGACATGCGAAAGAGGACAACTACAAGCTAGTAGGATATCCATAATATTTTAAGTTTGCCAACAACAATAGACGAAGGAAGGGAAGTAATGCATCAAATCAATATGTCAATTCAACAAATTCAGAAGAGTCTCTTACTGTAGGAAATACAATTACTAACCTTGCTAGCAGCCAAAGTTTCACCAAGGAGCAGTGTGAAAAGTTAGTTCAGTTGTTCCACTCCATGCACGATGTTTCTGGTGCCTCTAATTCTGAAGCTACTGCCAGTGCAAATCTGGCTGGTACAACAACTCCTTATAACCTCTTTACTTCCCTTTTTCTCATTATCAAACTAGAGACAATGGTCTTTTTGTTTTTCTTTTCTTTTCTAAGCTAACCAACAAATTTTGGATAATTGACTCTGGTGCAACGCAACATATGACGTTTGATAAAACTCTCCTGCGCAATCTCAAAGCTCTTAGTACTCCAGTTTTAGTAACTTTTCCCAATTCATTCAAAGTTAAAGTTACCTTTACAGACAACATTCATTTGAGTCCAGTTCTTGAGTTGCATGATGTGATTCTTGTTCCTACATTCAAGCATAATTTATTGTCAGTCTATAAGGTTTGTAATCAGCTAGACTGTTTATTAACCTTTTCCAAACTGGGTTGTGCAATTCAATTCCCCTCAATGTAGAGGGATCAAGCTTTTGGTGATGCAAATGCAGGGCTGTATGTGCTGAGGAATAACACTTCAGGAATGGATCTTTCTTACCTCAAGCAGACTATTATAGCTCCTTTGAAAACAAGTCCAGAGTCTAGTTCTACTTCTATTGTTGAGTCTAGTTGTCCTGAGTCTTTTTCTTTTTCCTCACTGTTTCTTCAAGGCCTTTATGCCAGAGTCAGTTGAGTCCTGTTTGTCATCAAGTTTCAAATATTAAAGAAAATATTTCAGTTCATAGTATTACATCTCTGCAAAAATTATGGCATTACAGATTGGGACACTTACTTTTTAATGCAATGAAACATATTAAGAGAGTTCCAAATCATTTCTCAAACAAAGACTATTTTCCCTGTGATATTTGTCCTATGGAAAGACAATCAAGTCTTCCATTTTCCATCAGCTCAATTACCATTAAATATTATTTTGATTTGATACATGGGGACCCTATAAGGTTCCACTTATAAAGGGAAGAGGTATTTTCTTACTATAGTTGATGAATTTCTCTAGAAGCACTTGGGATTTTCTACTTATTTCCAAGTCTGATGCATTTTCCACCTTGAAAAGCTTTCTGGCACTAGTTGAGAGGCAATTTTCTAGGTTAAAATAGTAAGGTCTGACAATGCTTGTGATTTGGGGACTGGAGAGATATCTAAAGATTTCTTTCTTTCACAAGGAATAATTCACCAAACAACTTGTGTGGGGAATCCAAAGCAAAATGGAGTAGTAGAGCGTAAGCATAGACATTTATTAAAAACCTGTAGAGCACTTTTGTTTCAATCTCATACACCTAAGAAGTTTTGGGGGGACAACCTTGTGATAGCTACTCATTTGATAAACAAATTTCCGTCAAGAGTACTTAAGAAACACCTTACCGGTTTCTATTTGGCAAAAAACCTGATTATACCTACTTGAAACCTTTTGGATGCTTATGTTTCAGCTCTACTTTATCATGAAATAGAGATAAGCTGGCACCTAAAGTAGTACCTAGGTGTTTCTCGGATATCCTTTTGGGAAGAGAGAGTACAAGATTTTAAACTTGAAAACTAATCAAATCTTTGTCTCTAGGGATGTTAAGTTTATTAAGCATATTTTTCCTTTTTCCTACTCTACACCATTAAGCATCTTGTTCCCTGCTTCTTTTACTGAGTCTACTGCCCCTATGCTTGATCCCATATTGCTTCCCCCTTTCTCCCCTCATCCTACCGAGTTTTCCCGGGTGAATATTCCTGATACTCCCCCCTAGCAAGACTATGTCACCTATTTCTTCAACTCTTATGTCTTCTTCTCTTATGAGCTCTTCTTCTTCTTCTTCTTCTTCTTCTTCTTCTTCTTCTTCTTCTTCTTCTTCTTCTTCTTCTTCTTTTGTCAACTACAACAATAATCCAGCAACTGAAGTATTTTCCTCAATATCTAGCCAGATATTGCGTAGGTCACAACGAGAACATAATCCTCCTAAATTTTTATCTGATTATATTTGCTCATCTTCCTTTTCTTTTCCTGCTTTAAGCTGTCATAATCAAACCCTTGTTACCTCAATTTTCCAAATACATGAACCAAAATCTTACCAGCAAGCAGTTTTGCACCCCGAATGGAAGGCTGCCATGGCAAAGGAATTTGAGGCATGGGACACCAACCGGGACTTGGGACATAGTTGAATTACCACCAGGAAATATGGCTTTGCCCTGCAAATGGGTGTACAAGGTTAAATTAAAGTCAGATGGGACAATGGAATGATTAAAGACAAGGCTAGTAATATGGGGTAATACTCAAAGAGAAGGATCAGACTATAACGAGACCTTTTCTCTAGTGGTTAAAATGACTACGATTAGATGCATTCTCTCTATTGCAATTAAAATGGATTGGCATTTGTATCATTTGGATGTCACAATGCTTTTCTCCATGACGACTTGGACGAGGAGGTATATATGCATTTCCCTCTTGGTTTCCCTCAGCCTTCTTTATCACATGTTTGTCGCATTCGTAAATCGTTGTATGATCTCAAGCAGGCTTCACGACAGTGGTATGCTCGCCTATCTGTTGCTTTGGGTACTAGAGGTTTTCTATCCTCACTCAACGACTTTTTATTTTTATTTTTAAAAATGACTGGAATTTGATCACAATTCTCGCTGTTTATGTTGACGATATCTTGATCACTAGAAACAATAAGAAGGAAATTGATGAGGTTAAGCAATTTTTGGACTGTGAATTCAAAATTAAGGATCTTGGCGAGGATCATTATTTTTTGGGTTTAGAACTTATCCGTGAAGATAGAGGATTACTCGTAACACAAAGAAAGTTTGCTTTAGAGTTACTTATAGAATTTGATTGCTTGGAATCTCGACCTGCTTCTACATCTTTGGAGCCTTCTTTGAAGCTTAGCTTTGCTTGTGGAAATCCTCTTCCTAATCCAATTGCGTACATGAGACTTATCGAAAAATTAAACTTTTTGACCACTACAAGGCCGGACCTTTCTTTTGTCGTTCAATCATTCAGTCAATACAGGCAGAGGCCATGCTCTAGACACTATCATGCTACTATGCATACACTCTGATATCTCTGTAAAGATCCTGGCCTGTGATTGTTTATGTCACTTGAGAAATCATATCAGCTTCTGGCTTTTTGCGATTCTGGCTAGGCTTCTTGCTTCGACACCCGTCGTTCCGTGAGTAGATTCTTTACCAGCTTGGGTTGATATCCCATCTCTTGGAAATCCAAGACACATCATGTTGTTGCCCTTTCATTGACTGGGGCTGAATACCGATCTATGTGTCGGCTCGTCGGAGAAATTGCTTGGGTCATTAGATTGCTTCATGATCTTACTGCTCCGCCATTGTTACATGTTCCTCTTCACTGTGATAATCAGGCGGCAATTCACATAGCAAAACAATCCGGTCTTTCATGAACGAACGAAGCACATTGAGCTTGATTGCCACTTCGTTCGTGAAAAATTACTGGATGGATTGATTTCTCTCTCATTCATACCTTCTTCCGCTCAACTTGCTGATTTGTTCATGAAAGCTTTAGGTGGACCTCTTCATCGTTAAAGGTTAGGAAAGTTGGGAGTCCGTTCTTTGGCCTCCCACTTGGGGGGGGGGGGGGGAGGGGAATTGACGATACAAATGTTTCTAGCATTTTCGGCACCGGTAATTTACATAGAAAAGCTGGAAGAGACAAGTTAGAGGAGACTTAATTTCTACGGGACCTAACTATGGTTGTCTGAACATGACCTAGTATTTATGAGGATTTTATTTTGAAGAGTCAAGATGAAGACATGCGGGCTTAATCAAAAGGATACAACTGTGAACTTCTTGAAAGATGTACTGGGGATAATTTTGTAATAGAACTATGTAGATAATTTATTTTATATTTATTTATTTAGTATTTGTTATAAGTTAGTTATAACAAATTGGGTCTGCCTAGTCAGTGGCATCTTTGGCTCTTGTATATAAGGATAGCTATACACTGTATAAAATACACAAAATCAATACAAAGAAAATTTCTCTACAATAAATTTCTTAAATCTCGTAAATCTCTTTAAAGACTGATCTCACATCCGAGAAAATCAAAAGCAAAACTAAGAGGAAAAATAGGAAAAAATAGAGTTCAACTCTCTTTTTCTTCTCTCTTTTTTGTTGTTGGATGGAACAAGTGGGTGCGATTGAAATTGGTTGAAAACACCTAGATGAGGCTATATACAAAATTTGAGCAAAATTAGAAGTGATTTAGACTCGTTTTAGGTAAAAAAAAAAATATACCTAAAATTCCAACTGCGATATATGTATATCAAATTGTATATCATGTATATCAGGGTATATCACATACATGTTTTTATGGATGTGCGTGTGTACACTTTGTACATCAAGTATATAACACAAATATTTTATGGACACAGGTATATATCATATTGTATATCGTGTATATAACACAGATTTTCATGGATACACACAGATACACATGATATACACGAGATATCACTGATGTACATGGAGATATACACGGGATACAATGGGGGATACACATGACGAGGCGTCTTAAAACTTGAGTTTTCAATCTGAAATATATTATAGAAAGAAGGAAAGTAAAATTTGATATACTTTTTGATATACATATTGTTAAATTCTATGATATACAAATAATATAAGCTGTGTTGTATATATTTGGATATACATAAAAATAAAAAAAAACTAGAAAAATAATTTAGAAAAAAATCGTAGATTTTTCGTATACTATTGAATGAAATGGAATCGAATTGTCATGTTGAATATCTATTGCATGTGGTGAATTCGACCCTTTTAACACTGAAACTTCAAAATCAGAGTCATCATCTACACGAAGATATGGAGCTTGACCTGTAGATTTAGATTTTGATTTCTTAGAGGTTGAATTTTTACTCATCTTTCAAGTTGAAAAGAATGTTGATATGCTCTAGGAAATTCTGCAAAAGATTGTAGATATAAAGAATTAACTAAGAAAAAGATCAAAAGGAAACCTAATAGAGTAATTATCGGAGAACAACAACAACAACCCAGTATAATCCCACTAGTGGGGTCTGGGGAGGGTAGTGTGTACGCAGACCTTACCCCTACCCTGGGGTAGAGAGGCTGTTTCCAAATGACCCTCGGCATCCTTCCCTCCAAGAACTCCCCACCTTGCTCTTGGGGTGACTCGAACTCACAACCTCTTGGTTGGAAGTGGAGGGTGCTTACCATCAGAGTAATTATCGGAGAAGAAGAGAGAAATTTGGGGGACTAAAAAATGTGGAGTGAAATTTAGGGAAGAAAGAGAACAATAGCTTTAAGAGGGAGAGAGGGGAGAGCATTGTAGGTTTCTTATGATTTTGCATAAAAATAGTCTTGGTTATAAAATACCAATTAAATATAAGAAAACCTTAATGTTGGGCTATAGGGTGCCAATATCTAAAACTAGAGCTTTTTATACCAATTTTCTTCATAAGTTGTTATACCATGTCATTTTCTCTAAAAGCTCTATTCATTTGTTTGGGTCACAAAAACTGAATAGCGGCCTAAACAATGGCCCAATATTGAGTTCTAGGACATTTGATTGAAGTTTTTGCATATTTGTCCATATATTTCATAGTCCCTTCAAAAGTTGACTTATTTTTGTTAGGGAATCTTACATAAATGTGCAAAATAGGTTTCAATTTATCAATCTATAGCCACTAATCATACATTTATCAAAACTAGCAAAACACATATAAAAATTGAAAACCCCCAAATAAATAAGGTTATTTCTCTCCAAGAATCACACACAAAGATATCCTTTAATATTTTTAAGCATAATCAATAATATTAGATGCAAGATAGAAAGAAAATTTTATGGATGATGTAGCAAATGTATATATATATATATATATAAATCTAAGCAAAAATGACATTTTTGATGGGCATGGTTGAAATTCATTGAAAATATACATATGAGTCAATATACAAATTTCGAGAAAGATTGGAGGTGATTTGGTCTGATTTGGTATCAAAATTCGTAGTTAAAATCAAGTAAAATAATTTTTCTACTACACATGTATCAAATATGTAACACGCATATATCACTCATACATGTATATCCATGTCATAGTTAAAATCAAGTAAAAAAATTCTTCTACGACACATGTATCAAATATGTAACACGCATATATCACCTACACATGTATACATAGGTATACATGTGATACACATTTGATACAAATATGATACATATGTGATATACAAATGATACACAGTGTGATACACATATCATTTTTTCTTTTCATGTTTCATCTTCTACTTAGAATTTTCAATTCAAACCACCTCAATACTCCGCCACATCATTCCGAAACTGAGATTCAAACTCCTTAAGATGTACTCAATCTATTTTATTAACACCACTCAAAAGAAAGCAAAAAATTGACTTTTTTGGCTACAAATATCTAATTGGTTAATATTGGTAACATTTAGCTAATATTAGTAATATTTAAAAAATTGACCAATTTTTATAATAAGATCCTTGTAATTGGCCATAGCTGATGGTTTCCCTTTTAGTTATATAGTGGTATATTCAGAATTTTGCTAAGGATATCCAAAAGTTAATATAATGTGTATAAAAAGTAATATTTGACACAAATGTAGTATAATATTTCAATAAAAAGTGCTTATTTGACCACGCTTCGCCGACCTTGCCCTCAATAACTGATTCATTTGCGATAATATAGTGCATCGTGGAATGGCCGACTGCACTGCCCAGAGCCGACTCAAGGGAAAATCCAGTAAAGCAATGGCTTTAGGCCCTCAAAATTTTAAGGCACCATTTTCAAAATTAATAATAGTAGTAAACTTATAATTAAAATTTATTCTGATATCAAGTTATCAATTTGTAACGATCCGACCGGTCGTTTTGAGAGTTATAGCCCTGATCCCCTATTTAACTGCTTCTTCCATAATTATTTCGGCTATTGTGACTAGCTGGGAGGTTTCGTTTTGGTTTTTGGAGTATTTCGGAGGCACTTAGTCCCTAAAATGGGAGCTTAAGTCTTAGAATTTTGACCGTAGTCGGAACTGTGTGAAGAAGACTCTAAAATAGAGTTTCGTCGGTTCCGTTAGCTCTGTTGGGTGATTTTGGATTTAGGAGCGTGTCCGGATTATGTTTTGGAGGTCCGTAGCTTATTTTGGCTTGAAATGGCGAAAGTCGAATTTTTGGAGATTTGGACCGGTAGTAAAAATTTTGATATCGGGGTCGGATTCTGATTCCGGAAGTTGGAGTAGGTCCGTAATATTTAATGTGACTTGTGTGCAAAATTTTAGGTCATTCGGACGTGGTTTGATAGGTTTCGGCATCGGTTGTAGGAATTTGAAGTTTCAAGTTCTTTAAGTTTGAATTGGAGGGTTATTCGTGATTTTAGCGTTATTTGATGTGATTTGAGGGCTCGAATAAGTTCGTATGGTATTTAAGGATTGGGTTGGTATGTTTGGTTGAGGTCCCGGGGGCCTCGGGTGAGTTTCGAGTGCTTAACGGATCAAAACGTTGGATTCGTGTTGCTGTTGAAGTCTTCTAGCATCTGATATTACCGCAGGTGCGGGATCGCACGTGCGGAGAGGCAAGCGCTGAAGCGGAAAACTGGAGAAGCGCCAGGGGTCGCAAGTGCGAGATGAATTCCGCATATGCGATGCCCGCAGATGCGTTAGGGTCATCGTAAGTGCGCAAGGTCCGCAAAAGCGTAAGGGATTTCCGCAGGCGCGCACGCGCATGTACGGCCCTGTCATCACAGGTGCAGAGGCAGAGGGGGTAAGTGATTTGCATAGATGCGTACATTTTTCGCACAAGCGCACCCGCAGGTACGAGCCCAGGCTCCGCAGGTGCGGAAATACCTGGGCAGTGGTTAAAACCGAAGGGGTTTCGCAATTTTCGTCATTTTGGACTTTGCAAACTCGATTTAGGGCGATTTTTGAGAGCATTTTTGAAAGATTTCTTGAGGTAAGTCCCTTGTGCATATTTTGATCAATAATATTGCTTATCCATTTATTTTTTCACCTAGCTAGTATGTATTTAAGGTGGAATTTGGGGGTTTGAGACTAAGGATTTGGAAAGTTTGAATTGTTGATTTGAAGGACCATTTGGTGTCGAATTTTAGTAAATTTGATATGGTTAGACTAGTGAGTAAATGGGATTTTGAATTTTGTGACTTTTACCCGATTTCGAGATGTGGGATCGGGTCGACTTTTTATGGCGAATTTCGGAATTTTGTTAAAGTATTGATTTAATTAATTAGACGAGTCTATTACGGTTGCATTTATGATATGTAATTACTTTTGGCTAGATTTGGGCCATTCGGAGCCGAGTATTCGTGGGAAGGGCATTCTTATCAATTGATTGAGCTTGGTTCAAGGTAAGTGGCTTGCCTAACCTTGTGTGGGGGAACTCCCCGTAAGATTTGTACTGTTTTTGATATATGAGCGCCGTGTACGCGAGGTGACGAGTACGTACATGGGCTAATTGTGTAAAAACCCAATTTTCTACTAAGTAATAGCTTGATTTCTTTCTTATTTGAGTTTCATCAGCATGTGTAGTATTCTGCTATATTAGAATAGCATGTCTACCTGCCTTAACCGTTTACTTGAACTACATGCAACATGTTTATTTAATTTACCTGTCTTTATTTAACTGGTACTTAGGTTGAACTGTAGAATTTTGTGCCGTAACTATTGAATTCTATTATTTTCGCTGCATATTTACTTTAGGACTATAATACGGTATTAGAGGAGATCCCCATGCACTGCATATTTACTTTGGGACCACGGAACAGTATTCCGGGAGATCCCCATGTACTGCATATTTACTTTGGGACTACGGAACGGTATTCCGGGAGATCCTTCTGCACTGCATATTAACTTTGGGACTACAGAGCGGTATTCAGGAAGATCCCCCTGTACTGCACATTTACGTTTGGGACTACGAGATGATATCTTGGGAGATCCCCTGTTGTGTTTCTGTGTACTGAGTTGTTACCTTCTATGATTTCATTGTTGTTAGATTTCAACCTTTATTTTATTGCGGTATTACACTCTATCTTGTTTTATTATATATTTACCAGTAGGGCCCTGACCTGACCTCGTCACTACTCGACCGAGGTTAGGCTTGGCACTTACTGGGTACCGATTATGGTGTACTCATGCTACACTCTGCATATGTGTTTTTTCGTGTGCAGATCCAGGCGCTCCTTATTAGCCGCACTATCAGTG
>AWOL01S0039187.1:17976-29321 GCA_000715115.1 Nicotiana otophora | reverse complement strand
GTATTACACTCTATCTTGTTTTATTATATATTTACCAGTAGGGCCCTGACCTGACCTCGTCACTACTCGACCGAGGTTAGGCTTGGCACTTACTGGGTACCGATTATGGTGTACTCATGCTACACTCTGCATATGTGTTTTTTCGTGTGCAGATCCAGGCGCTCCTTATTAGCCGCACTATCAGTGAGCCGGGACAGCTTTGGAGACTTCAAGGTATATCTGCCGCATCCGTAGACCTCGGAGTCCCTTTATACTCTTCCTCATGTCCATTATCTTTTGTATTTTCTTTTGATAGACTCTGATGTATAGACACACTAGATTTTCCTCCTGTAGTTTGTGATTCACGATGTTCCGGGTTTTGGGATTGTTGTGTATTTTTGAATAGTTGGTTAAATTTATATTTTTATTTCATTATTCCGCAAAATTTTAAGTTACCTAGTTGTAGAGACTAGGTGTCGTCACGACGTCACACAGAAGGAAAATTGGGTCATGACAAGTTGGTATCAAAGCTCTAGGTTCATAGGTATCGGGAGTCACAAGACGGTTTATTAGAGTCTTGCGGATTGGTACAGAGATGTTCGTACTTATCTTCTGGAGGATATAGAACTGTTAGAAAAAATTCACTACATTGATTCCTTATCGTGCGAAAATTTGTTGACTTTAAAAATTCTAAACTTCTGTATTCTATTCTCTCACAGATGGTGAGGACACATACAAGCGGATCTGATGAACATGCACCTGCGCCCCTGCTAGAGGCCGAGGACGTCCACGTGGTGAAACCAGAGCACCCGCACGAGCTGCTACAGAGGAGCCCCCAGTAGATCCAGTTGGAGGGCAGACAATTGAGGTACCTATTTCTGCACCAGCCCTCCAAGAGACTCTAGCCCAGTTTCTGAGCATGTTCAGCACCTTAGCTCAGGCTGGATTGATTCCACTTGCTCCTACCACATCTCAGGCCAGGGGAGGAGCACAGACTCCCGTCGTCGGTACTCCAGAGCAGCGGGTTCAAGTTGACCAGGTTCCAGAGATTGTGCCAATGCAGCCGATAGCTCCAGCGTAGCCCGAGGTTAGGACAACAACTTATGAGGTGGAGCAGATCAGACTTAAGAGGTACAAGAAGTATCACCCACCTACCTTCGGCGGATTGGATACAGATGATGCTCAGGGTTTTCTGGAGGAGTGTCATCGTATTCTCCGTACTATGGGCGTAGCGGACGAGTGGAGTTTCTTTTACTACATTCCAACTTAGAGGGGAAGCCTATCAGTGGTGGCGTGCTTATGAGATGAGTAGTCCGGATGAGGCAATTTCACTTACATGGACTCAATTCTCGGACATGTTTTTGAGAGAGTATGTCCCTCAGAGTCTCAAGGACTCATGGCACGCGGAGTTTGAGCAGCTGCGCCAGGGATTTATGACTGTGTCAGAGTATGCAGTCTGTTTCAGTGATTTGGCCCGACATGCACCGGCCTTGGTTGCCACAGTTCGAGAGAGGGTTCGACGGTTTATTGAGGGACTACACCCTAGAATCCAGATTAGTATGGCTAGGGAGTTAGAGATTGATATTTCTTATCAGCAGATTATGAGTATTGCTAGGAGTTTGGAGGGCATGCTTGCCCGAGATAGAGAGGAGATGGAGTCCAAGAGATCTCGAGAGACTGGTTATTATTCTGGAGCTCGTGTCCCAGCAGCTCGCCATAGTAGGGGTTATGTGAGTCGCCCCGTTCACTTAGCTCTTCCAGCCGCTAGTGGTGTTCCAGCTCCTTTTAGGCCTCAAGAGCCTTATTATGCACAACCAGTATCTAGTGTGCCTCCTGCACGGGGTGTTCCTTGCGGCCAGTCCGGCAGACCTGGCCCGAGCCAGTCACAACAGCCACGCCCTCCCAGATCTTGTTTTGAGTGTGGCGACACTCGTCATATGGTGAGAGATTGACCCAGATTTAGGAGGGGTGCGCCTCCACAGACTTATCATCCACAACGTGCTCCACTGGGTTCTCAGGCTATGATTACAGCACCGGCTGCCACCCCACCTGCTCAGCCATCCTGAGATGGAGGTCGGGGAGGTAGAGGTCGCCCTAGAGGGAGAGGCCAGGCCAGATATTATGCCCTTCCTGCTCGTACAGAGGCAGTCGCTTCTGATTCTGTCATTACAGGTATTGTCCCGGTCTGTCATAGAGATACATCGGTATTATTTGACCCAGGCTCTACATATTCTTATGTGTCCTCTTATTTTGCCTCGTATTTAGGTGTATCTCGGGATTCTTTGGGTTCCCCTGTTTATGTGTCTACTCCTATGGGAGATTCTCTTATTGTAGACTGCGTGTATCAGTCGTGTTTGATTGCTCTTAGTGGTTTTGAGACCAGAGCTAATTTATTATTGCTCAACATGGTGGACTTTGATATTATTTTGGGCATGGACTGGTTGTCGCCCCATTATGCTATTTTTGATTGTCACGCTAAAACCGTTACACTGGCTATGTCAGGTTTACCGCGATTAGAGTGGAGGGGTACCTTAGAGTATACTTCCAACAGAATTATTTCATTTCTTAAAGCTCAATGAATGGTTGAGAAGGGGTGTGACGTGTATCTAGCTTATGTGAGAGATGTCGGTATTAATACCCCTACAGTTGAGTCAGTTCCAGTAGTGAGGGACTTTCCAGATGTGTTCCCAACAGATCTTTCGGGCATGCCGCCCGACAGAGATATTGATTTTGGCATTGATTTGTTGCCGGTCACTCAGCCCATCTCTATTCCTCCATATCGTATGGCTCATCCTGAAATGAAGGAGTTGAAGGAGCAGTTACAGGAGTTGCTTGATAAGTGCTTCATTTGGCCCAACATGCCACCTTCGGGTGCTCCTGTCTTATTTGTGAAGAAGAAAGATGGTTTTATGTGGTTGTGTATTAATTACCGCAAGTTAAACAAAGTCACAATGAAGAACATGTATCCATTGCCTCGTATTTATGAATTATTTGATCAATTACAGGGTGCCAGAGTGTTTTCCAAGATTGACTTACGTTCAGATTATCATCAGTTGAAGATTGGGGAGCCAGCTATCCCGAAGACTGCTTTCAGGAATAGATATGGTCACTATGAGTTTCTTGTTATGTTTTTTGGGCTGATCAATGCCCGACAACTTTTATGCACTTGATGCACAATGTGTTCCGTCCTTATCTTGACTTATTCATCATTGTGTTTATTGACAACATTCTGGTATACTCTCTGAGTCGGGAGGATCATGAGCAACACCCGAGGACTGCGCTTCAAACCTTAAGAGAAAAGAAGTTATATGCAAAATTTTCAAAGTGTGAGTTCTGGCTAGACTCAATGGCATTCTTGGGTCATGTAGTATCGAATGAGGGGATCCAGGTGGATTCGAAGAATATTAAAGCAGTGCAAAGTTAGCCCAGACCATCCTCAGCTATAGAGATCCGGAGTTTTCTTGGTTTGGCGGGGTATTACCGTCGATTTATAGAGGGTTTCTCATCTATTGTAGAACCTATGACCAGGCTGACCCAGAAGGGTGCTCCGTTCAGGTGGACAGAGGAATGTGAGGATAGCTTTCAGAATCTCAAGACAACTTTGACTACAACCCCAGTATTGGTATTGCCTACAGGTTCGGGGTCTTATACTGTATATTGTGATGCATCGTGGATTGGTCTCGGTGCGGTGTTGATGCAGGACAGTTCGGTTATTGCCTACGCGTCCAGACAACTTAAGGTACATAAAAGGAACTATCCTATCCACAACCTTGAGTTAGCAACTATTGTTCATGCCTTGAAGATTTGGCGGCATTATTTGTACGGTGTTCCTTGTGGGATTTACACCGATCAACGGAGTTTGCAACATCTGTTCAAGCAGAAAGATCTTAATTTGCATCAGAGGAGGTGGTTGGAGCAACTTAAGGATTATGATATCACTATTTTGTACCACCCTGGGAAGGCAAATGTAGTGGCCGATGCTTTGAGTCATCGGGCAGAGAGTTTGGGGAGCTTAGCATATCTACCAACAACAAAGAGGCCCATGGCGTTGGATGTTCAGGCCTTAGCCAGCCACTTTATAAGATTAGATATTTCTGAGCCGGGTCGAGTATTGGCTTGTGTGGTGTCTCGGTCTTCTCTTTATGATCGTATCAGTTAGCGTCAGTATGATGACCCCCATATGCTTGTCCTTAAGGACACAATCCAGTACGGTGATGCTACGGAGGTTACTATTGGAGATGATGGTGCATTGAGGATGCATGACAGGCTATGTGTGCCCAATGTAGATAGTTTGCGTGAGTTGATTCTCCATGAGGCTCATAGTTCGCGGTACTCTATGCATTCGGGTGGCGCAAAGATGTATCAAGACTTGAAACAACATTACTGGTGGAGGAGAATAGAGAAGAACATAGTAGAGTATGTGGCTCGATGTCTGAATGGCCAGCAGGTAAAATCTGAGCATCAACGACTAGGTGGATTGCTTCAGAAATTAGAGATTCCGGAGTGGAAATAGGAGCAGATCACTATGAATTTTGTTGTTGGACTCCCATGGACTCATCGGAGGTTTGATGCAGATTGGGTGATTGTGGATAGGCTGACCAAGTCGACTTATTTCATTCCTGTGATGACTACTTATTCTTCCGAGTAGCTAGCTCGAATCTACATCCGTGAGATCGTCAGGATTCATGGCGTACCGATATCTCTTATCTCTGATCGGGGTATGCAGTTTACATTACGGTTCTATAGAGCTGTACAACATGAGTTGGGTACTCGGGTTGAGTTGAGCACAACATTTCACCCTCAGACGGACGGGCAGTCTGCGTGCACTATTAAGATATTAGAGGATATCCTCCGTGCGTGTGTGATAGATTTTGGGGGTGCTTGGGACGAGTTCTTGCCACTTGCGGAGTTTGCTTAAAACAACAGTCATCAGTCCAGCATTCAAATGGCACCGTTTGGGGCTCTGTATGGTAGGCGCTGTCGGCCCCCAGTGGGTTGGTTCGAGCCTGGCGAGGCCAGATTATTGGGTACGTACTTGGTTTAGGATGCCTTGGAAAATGTTAAGGTGATTCAGGATAGACTTCGCACAGTCTAGTCCAGACAGAAGAGTTATGCAGATCGGAAGGTTCGCGATGTGGCATTCATGGTTGGAGAGCGAGTCTTGCTCCGGGTTTCGCCTATGAAAGGCATTATGAGGTTTGGAAAGAAGGAAAAGCTGATCCCAAGGTTCATTGATCCATTTGAGGTGTTGCGGCGAGTTGGGGAGGTTGCTTATGAGCTTGCCTTGCCTCCCAGAATAGCAGGAGTTCATCTGGTATTCCATGTTTCTATGCTCCGGAAGTATCACGACGATCCGTCCCATGTGTTGGATTTAAGCTCAGTCTAATTGGAGAAGGATCTATCTTATGTTGAGGAGCCAGTGGCTATTTTAGGCAGGCATGTCAAAAAGTTAAGGTCAAAGAACATTGCTTATGTAAAGGTTCAATGGAGGGGACAGCCGGTCGAGGAGGCGACTTGGGAGACCGAGCATGTTATGTGCAACCGTTACCCTCATCTTTTTATCACTTCATGTATGTCTTTATGCTTGTTCGAGGACGAACAATTATTTTTAGAGGGGAAGGATGTAACGACCCAACCGGTCGTTTTGAGAGTTATAGCCATGATCCCCTATTTAATTGCTCCTTCCATAATTATTTATGCTATTGTGACTTGCCGGGAGGTTTCGTTTTGGTTTTTGGAGTGTTTGGGGACACTTAGTCCCTAAAATGGGAGCTTAAGTCTTAGGATTTTGACCGTAGTCAGAACTGTGTGAAGACGACTCCAGAATGGTGTTTCGTCGGTTACGTTAGCTCCGTTGGGTGATTTGGACTTAGGAGCGTGTACGGATTGTATTTTTGGATGCATGTAGCTTATTTAGGCTTGAAATTGCGAAAGTCGAATTTTTGGAGATTTGGACCGGTAGTGAAAATTTTCATATCGGGGTCGGATTCCGATTCTGGAAGTTAGAGTAGGTCCGTAATGTTGAATGTGTCTTGTGAGAAAAATTTGAGGTCATTTGGACGTGGTTTGATAGGTTTCAGCATCAGTTGTAGGAATTTGAAGTTTCAAGTTCTTTGAGTTTGAATTGGAGGATGATTCATGATTTTAGTGTTAGTTGATATGATTTGAGGGCTCGGCTAAGTTCGTATGGTATTTTAGGATTGGTTGGTATGTTTGTTTTAGGTCCTCGGGGCCTCGGGTGAGTTTCGAGTGCTTAACAGATCAAAAAGTTGGATTTGTGTTGCTGTTGAAGTCTTCAGGCATCTGGTATTTTTACACCTGCGGTGGAGAGACCGCAGGTGCGGAGAGGCAAGCGTAGAAGCAAAAAAGTGGAGGAGTGCCAGGGGTCGCAGGTGCGAGGTGAATTCCTCATCTGCCATGCCCGCAGATGCGTTAGGGTCATCGCAGGTGCGCAAGGGCCGCAAAAGCGTAAGGGATTTTCGCAGGCGCGCACGCGCAGGTGCGACCCTTTCATCGCAGGCGCAGAGGCAGAGAGGGTAAATGATTTGCGCAGATGCACACATTTTCCTCACAAGCGCACCCGCAGGTGCGTGCCCAGGCTCCGCATGTGCGGAAATACCTGGGCAGTGATTAAAACCGAAGGGGCTTCGCGATTTTTGTCATTTTGAATTTTGCAAACTCGATTTAGGGAGCTTTTTGAGAGCATTTTCGAGAGATTTCTTGATGTAAGTCCCTTGTACTTATTTTGATCAATATTCTTGCTTCCCCATTTATTTTTTTACCTAGTTAGTGTGTATTTAAGGTGAAATTTGGGGGTTTGAGACTAGAGATTTGGAAAGTTTGAATTGTGGATTTGAAGGATCATTTGGTGTCGGATTTTAGTAAATTTGATATGGTTAGACTCGTGAGTGAATGTGCTTTCAAATTTTGTGACTTTTACCTAATTCCGAGATGTGGGACCAGGTCGACTTTTTATGGCGAATTGCGAAATTTTGTTAAAGTATTGATTTAATTAATTAGATGAGTCTATTAGAGTTGCATTTATGATATGTAATTACTTTTGGCTAGATTTGGGCTATTTGGAGCCGAGTATTCGTGGGAAGGGCATTCTTATCGATTGATTGAGCTTGGTTCGAGGTAATTGGCTTGCCTAACCTTGTGTGGAGAAACTATCCATAAGATTTGGATTGTTTTTGATATATGAGCGCCGTGTACGTGAGGTGACGAGTACGTACACGGGCTAATTATGTAAAAACCCGATTTTCTACTAAGTAATAGCTTGATTTCTTTCTTATTTGAGTTTCATCAGCATGTGTAGTAACATGCTATATTAGAATAGCATGTCTACTTGCCTTAACTATTTACTTGAACTACGTGCAACATATTTATTTAATTTACCTGTCTTTCCTTAACTGGTACTTAGGTTGAACTGTAGAATTTTATGCCGTAACTATTGAATTCTATTGTTTTCGCTGTATATTTATTTTGGGACTACGGAACGGTATTCCGGGAGATCCCCCTGCACTGCATATTTACTTTGGGACTACGAAACAGTATTGCGGGAGATCCTCCTGTACTGCATATTTACTTTGGGACTACGGAACGGTATTCCGGGAGATCCCCCTGCACTGCATATTTACTTTGGGACTACGAAACAGTATTGCGGGAGATCCTCCTGTACTGCATATTTACTTTGGGACTACGGAACGGTATTCCGGGAGATCCCCCTGCACTGCATATTTACTTTGGGACTACGAAACAGTATTGCGGGAGATCCTCCTGTACTGCATATTTACTTTGGGACTACGGAACGGTATTCCGGGAGATCCCCCTGCACTGCATATTTACTTTGGGACTACGAAACAGTATTGCGGGAGATCCTCCTGTACTGCATATTTACTTTGGGACTACGGAACGGTATTCCGGGAGATCCCCCTGCACTGCATATTTACTTTGGGACTACGAAACAGTATTGCGGGAGATCCTCCTGTACTGCATATTTACTTTGGGACTACGGAACGGTATTCCGGGAGATCCCCCTGCACTGCATATTTACTTTGGGACTACGAAACAGTATTGCGGGAGATCCTCCTGTACTGCATATTTACTTTGGGACTACGGAACGGTATTCCGGGAGATCCCCCTGCACTGCATATTTACTTTGGGACTACGAAACAGTATTGCGGGAGATCCTCCTGTACTGCATATTTACTTTGGGACTACGGAACGGTATTCCGGGAGATCCTCCTACACTGCATAATTACTTTGGGTCTACGGAGCGGTATTCGGGGAGATCCTCCTGTACTGCACATTTACATTTGATACTACGAGACGGTATCTCGGGAGATCCCCTGTTGTGTTTCTGTGTACTAAGCTGTTACCCTCTATGATTTCATTGTCGTTAGATTTCAGCTTTTATTTTATTGCAGTATTACACTCTATCTTTTTTTATTATATATTTACCAGTAGGGCCCTGACCTGACCTCGTCACTACTCGACCGAGGTTAGGCTTGGCACTTACTGGGTACCGATTATGGTGTACTCATGCTACACTCTGCATATGTGTTTTTTCGTGTGCAGATCCAGGCGCTCCTTATTAGCCGCACTATCAGTGAGCCGGGACAGCTTTGGAGACTTCAAGGTATATCTGCCGCGTCCGTAGACCTCGGAGTCCCTTTCTACTCTTCCTCATGTCCATTATCTTTTGTATTTTCTTTTGATAGACTCTGATGTATAGACACACTAGATTTTCCTCCTGTAGTTTGTGATTCACGATGTTCCGGGTTTTGGGATTGTTGTGTATTTTTGAATAGTTGGTTAAATTTATATTTTTATTTCATTATTCCGCAAAATGTTAGGCTTATCTAGTTGTAGAGATTAGGTACCGTCACGACGTCACACAGAGGGAAAATTGGGCCGTTACACAGTTTCTAGTATTTTTTTCTTTAAATTTGTTTTTGTTTTCTATTTTTAACTTATAGTAGTAATACTGCCTTTGTTATTTTATCAGAATTCTACGATGGCAACTATAAACTATAAAGCATGAATTAGGTTATTCAATATTTGTTTTTTAAATAAAGCCTTTTAATAAAATTTAGCTTTAGGCCTTCACTATTCTTGAGCCTCCTCTGACACCGCCATCATTCGGTAAAATAGTCATACTCTTTATACTGAGCTCCAGATAACAAACGGTTTGAAGTTTTTAAAACTAACTTCATGAACTATAACTTTCATCCGTCTTTGTAATACCATATAGTACATGTCTTCAGTTACAGTTGAGGAGCTTGCATCCAGCTACAGGCTTATAAACACATTGTTTGGTCTCCTAGTTTTTTTTACATAGTACTCCTTCTACCTCAATTTATTTAATTGTGCTTAACTTGTAAAAAAACCTTTTAACATTTAAACGAAATATATATGAATTACCAAAAACACTCTTAGTACCGAACTAATGTTATTGTAACCAAATAAGTTGAGGAACGAAGTTCTTCCATTCAAAACGATATACGTCCAAAACGAGATTAATATTACTATGGCTAGCAACTGCCAACTTGCAATTATGCCTGGACGTAAGAAGACTCTTCATTATGGATGAAGAGGAAGGAATAACGACGCTGCTTCGGTAGGGAAAGAACGGTGGTTGAAAAATGAGAATCTATATCTATATCTATATCTATATTTATATATCTATATATATATTAAATCAAGAAAGTTTACCTTCTAATTTAGCCAAATGTCAAGTTATTAGAAATTTATATCTATATATATATTAAAGCAAGAAAGTTTACCTTATAATTTAGCCAAATGTCAAGTTATTAGAAAGTCAAGTGGCAACCTATAAACAAGACACTTGACAAGTTATTTCATTTAAAATGGAACACAGATTTTTCAGCTTTCTAATACTCAATCATCCCACTTTTATCGCCTCTTTTCTAGAAAATTTCCGTTACTTAATATACTTTCAACTTAATAAATTAAAATTCTATATCTATCTATCTATATATATATATATATTAAAGCAAGAAAGTTTACCTTCTAATTTAGCCAAATGTCAAGTTATTAGAAAGTCAAGTGGCAACCTATAAACAAGACACTTGACAAGTTATTTCATTTAAAATAGAACACAGAATTTTCAGCTTTCTAATACTCAATCATCCCACTTTTATCGCCTCTTTTCTAGCAAATTTCCGTTACTTAATATACTTTCAACTTAATAAATTAAAATTCTATATCTATCTATCTATATATATATATATATTAAAGCAAGAAAGTTTACCTTCTAATTTAGCCAAATGTCAAGTTATTAGAAAGTCAAGTGGCAACCTATAAACAAGACACTTGACAAGTTATTTCATTTAAAATAGAACACAGAATTTTCAGCTTTCTAATACTCAATCATCCCACTTTTATCGCCTCTTTTCTAGAAAATTTCCATTACTTAATATGCTTTTAACTAAATAAATTAAAAAATATTAAATTTACATAAACACAAAATTTTAGAATAAGTACCGCGTTTCATATTAACTATACCTTCTTATCTCTATCTCTTCCTAAAAACATTCCCAATTCTCCTAATTCCCAACCGTGTTATATCACTTGGTCGTGGAAGATGAGAAGAAACTCAGCAACATGAAGCATGTTTACAAAATCATAAATGGGCTAACACCTCCTCAGATCAGAATGTTTATTATTTAAAATTGATGGATTTTTACTTTCACAATTTCACAGCAGCTATTATATTTTATCATCTCCAACCAAAATCCAATTCGAGGTATGCTTGTGCAGATGACTTTCCTCCTTAATTTTAGATATAAACCCTAAATTAGTTACTTAGAATTCAAATTTCTATTTGCCCTTACATTTTATGGGCTGAATCACACATTTTCAGCCTTTTTTTTAAAATGAAAATATCTTTTTCATAAAGTTAATTCCCCTAAATTAGTTGCGTGGAATTCAAATTTCTATTTGCCCTTACATTTTATGGGCTGAATCACACATTTTCAGCCTTTTTTTTAAAATGAAAATATCTTTTTCATAAAGTTAATTCCCCTAAATTAGTTGCGTGGAATTCAAATTTCTATTTGCCCTTACATTTTATGGGCTGAATCACACATTTTCAGCCTTTTTTTTAAAATGAAAATATCTTTTTCATAAAGTTAATTCCCCTAAATTAGTTGCGTGGAATTCAAATTTCTATTTGCCCTTATATTTTATGGGTTGAATCACACCTTTTCCGGCTCTTTTTATGAAAATTTCTTTTCCATAAAGTTAATGCCCTTAAACACACGTATTTTGTTTCTTATTTATAGCAAGTTAAACTATTATGCGAATATATATTATATACTTTATATATATATATATATATA
>AWOL01S0039186.1:0-17249 GCA_000715115.1 Nicotiana otophora | reverse complement strand
TTATGATTGTTGTGGCGATACTAATATTTACTAATATTGTCTCCCTTTGCTTTGCATCTTTCTTCTGGATTTCATGGTGTTCCTATTTATCCTATGAGTATTGTTGTGATACTAATATTGTCTCCCTTTTTGTCCTTTTGTCTTTGTTTTTTTTTTGAGCCGAGGGTCTTTCAGAAACAGCCTCTGTACTCCTTCGGGGTAGGGGTAAGGTCTGCGTACACACTACCCTCCCCAGACCCCATTAATGGGATTTTACTGGGTTGTTGTTGTTGTTGTATCCGCATATCCTCCATGTCTTAGAGCAATTTAGCTGAGACTCATGTTAAAGATGATATTTAGGCTACACGCCGATATATTTTGGGACTCACATGGGTCGTATTGTTGTTGAATTATTCGTTTCAATTTATAATTTTGTACTCAGTCACATCTATCACTTGCATATCATATCTCAGTCTTTATTGTCATTCATTGATACTTCACATCATCATGTCAGATTGAGTTTTCATATCATTGAGAGCCCGAGAGTCTGGAGATTCTGAGTGATAGTTATGTTTGTTTATTTATTTATGCCTGGATCTGGCTATTATAGCGCTTGGGCTGAAGGAACACACACACACATATATATATATCTGGGATGTATCTTCCCTGGGCATGGATCTTGCCCAAAGCATTTATATTGAGGGATGGATTTTTTCTGGACATGAATCTTGTCCAAATCATTGATACTCGGGGATGGATCTTCCCCTAGGCTAGATTGACCTTATACAATACTGAGTGACTGACTGTCAGTTGATAGATATACATATATATTTGGGATGGATCTTCCCTGGGCTGGATTGGTCATATACAGTACTGAATGATTGAATATTTTCGATTGTGAGTACACGGAGTTTTCACTAAGGTGCATCACATACAGTATATACATTGGCATGTAGATATAGAGATGTCATATTCCTCGTATTGTTCAGAATTGATCTGTTTTATTTGTACTAAAAATAATTGTTGAACTTGAAAACATACCTATATTTCTATATTGTTATTATTTATACTGGACTATACCTGCGGAGCTCGTCACTACTTTCAGCTCAGAGGGTAGTCTTATTACTTATTGAGTTGGTTGTACTCATACTACACCCGGCACCTCGTGTGCAGATCCAGGTACCTCCGAACACGGCGGTTGCTAGTTTTTCAGAGCTTTATCTGTGGGACTATCAAGGTAGTTGTTTGGCGTCCGCAGACCTTGTCTCTCTTCTTTTCAGTTGTTGTATTGTTCTATATTTTTCAGACTTTGTTATCATTTAGATGCCCATGTACTCAGTGACACCGGATTTTGGGAATGTATCTTATGTTAGTAATTTGTGAGATTTTTCTATGAAAATTCAAATATTATGATTTCAAACCTAAGAGAAAATGTGGCTTATTGAGGTTGGCGGCTTGGCTAGTATTGAGATAGGCACCATCACGACAAGTTAGGATATTAGATCGTGACAATTGTATTAGTTGAGGTTTGATATTTATTACAATAATATAATTTTACCAAGAATGAGGATATATTGCTTTTTGGTTGAAAAGAAAAATAGAAAAGACAAAAAATTCACTACTATTAGGGTGATTAGTAATTTATTAATGAAACAATTTAAAATCTGACAGTAAGTTTATAGTTTTTAAAGAAATGAGACAATTAACTACGAGAAACCTCATGTCAAGATAAGGAGAAGTTAATTACACATCAACTTTATAAATCCTTTTGATTATGCTGCGTAGGCACAACCATAAGGATTTTATCAATAATGAAGTTGATAGAAATTTTCCACAAGAAAAATACTATTTCTGTATAATGCAAGAGACAAGAAAAATAAGGAGAGAAGTGAAGTGAAGGATGGATAGCGCATGTCAATGATGTGCTATGCAGTCAATATATTATAACTGTAAATACTGAGTGTAGCACATATATTACATGCGATATATCTTAACGGACAAACGTGTCGTTAAGGTATAACGCGGTAAATAATCGTGTTATATATAAAATAATAGTCAATTATTCTTTTTTAACCTATTTTCCACATTTAAGTTCAAAAAGACCACACTTTAGTTCCGGACTCAAACTTTCTGCATACAAATCCTAGGCTCATTGGCTATCAGAAGTTGAATATACATGTTATTTATTGTTCATTTTGAGAGTATATGAGCAACAACAGTTGATACTGTACCCTTTACCAATAGTGGACCAGTACGATGTTTCAGCCCCTGCCTTTCGCTGTAAACTTTTGTAGCTTATTTTGATAATTTTTGTGTCGTTTAGTCTAATATACTAACCTAAATTATTATATATGCCCTTGATAGGTAGCTGAAGCTATTGGGATCGACGTCGACAATGAACAATTTGATAGGTATAGCTCTTATCGGTGTAAATTTTTCCTTTCTTTTAGGTAGTTCTTGCATGCTGTATTTTTTGTTTTTCCATAAACAAGTTGTTCACTTCTTTGTTTATTTCTCGCTTTGGTTTCCATTTACAGATTTTTCAAAAGTTATGAACTAGCTAGTTTTTTTTGTTTTGATATTGTGATGTTATTTTGTTTTTTTTCTTTCTAGCTATGCCAATTGATAAATCTTGGATTAGCAAATCATGAAACACACCTGAATATGCACGTGGGCTAAGAAATTTTTTGGATTTTGTTTGAACATGGTTCTATCGATGGGCGCATAATTAAGTGTCCGTGTCTGCAATGTGATTTTAATAAGTGATAAAGAAGAAATGTAGTTAAAGAGCATCTGACTTGTAAGCCTTTTTTAAAAAATTATAAAGTTTGGTATTTACATGGTGAAGAATCAAATACAACTATGTCACAAACTTCTCACAACACACATGTAATAGAAGAAATACAGCCCCAAGATCCAATGGAAACAATGATCAACGATGCATTTGGGTTCACAAAGAACGATGTCGATGAGACTGGTGTTTTCTGTGAGCCTATAATTAGAACAAAAATATTTAATGAAGGGAACATTGATCGCCGTATTGAAGAAAATGCAAAGTATTTTAGAGTCGGCTTCTTAATCAACTGATTGCAATTATAAAAGTTTAAAAGTTTGAGACTATCAATTAGTTTTTTTATGCAGGAACACGATTTAGGAGTTAACATTCCGTCACCAACTAGGCCAAGAAGATCCTTTGACGAAAGTAACAATGAGAAGAGAGCAAATGACAACTAGTAATCATTGTTAGGATGAACTATGCTTTTTTGGTATTGTAATTCTTGAATAACTTTCTCGCACTAAAACTTGAATCTTTGATGATATGGATTTTGGGCACTTATGTTTTAATATGACGAATATTTTGCTTATTTAATTTTCTATATTTATGTTGAGATCATTATGATGGGTGCTTGATTGCATAAGGGTGCAATAAAAAGGATATAAATGTGGAATTAAAATATTAACATTAAAAATATTACGATTATGTCATGTATAGACGGCTATGTGGTAAATTTTTAACAATTACACCGGTTAATAACCATCATAACAAGCAAAGTAAACAACCATTTTAAGCAATGCATATTGCGGCAGTTTCCTCTACATATTATGGCGGTAAAGCGATAATCCCCATATTATACCTTTTGGCGGAATCGATTATGGCGGTCCTTCTAGTCTCCATTAAGGAGAGTTATGGCGGTTCTGAACCGCCGCAATATAAATAATAATCCGCCGCAATTAACTCCGTTTTTTGTAGTATAATTAGAAAACTATAAGAAGTTTTTTTACTACAAAACTTGAAGAACCTATTATTACAAAACTTCAAAATTTAAATATTATTGGAGTTTTCATAAATAATATATCCCTATTTGTTTGCTTTACCTATTTCCGGTAACTAAGAATCCAATTATCACATGGAATTTATCTTTTGAATTTGATAGGGAAAAGTATTACGATTGTAATTCAAAATTGGATTCTATTGGGGATTAATTGCGTTTCTCTTTTCTAGTTGACTGCAAATTAATATTAGGACTTCTTACATATTTAAATAAATTATTCTTAGGATACGCGTGTTGCGCGTGTACCCTATCTCAATAAATACATAACTTTAAAAATCACATTAATATTATATTAACGAATAGTGTTTGAACAATAAAATAGTTACAACAAAAAAAGTATAAGTTCCTTAAAATGATTATTGTTGATTCTATATAACTAACTTAATAAAGAAAGAAACGCTCCTCAATCATCTTGGTAAATAAATTCAACTATAAACTTATTCCATCTTTATAAGTTATTATTATTTTACAAGTTTTCAAGCTTTTTTTTAAAAAAAAGTTTTAGTAAGAACACAAACTTTTGAAGATTTAATAGCTTTTTCTGATTTCTTTCAAAGGTATATATTCTGTGATGACCCAAAATGTCATCTTTAAATTTTATAATTAATTCTGTATTTTAAGACCTCAAAAAGCACTATTTATTATTTCTCAACTTGCGTGCGCAGTCCGTAAAATTTTTCGAAAAGTTTTTATGTGAAAAATGGATTAAAGCATGAATTAAAGCTTTAAAACTCAACTGAGTTTACTTTGGTCAATATTTTGAGCAAACGGATTCGGATCAGTGTTTTGACAGTTCTGATAGGTCCGTATCGTGATTTGAGACTTGAGCATATGCTCGGAATCAAATTTCGAGGTCCCTAACCCGAGATATAGAATTTTGATAAAAAATTAAAAGTTTAAGTTCAAATAGTGACCGGATATCGAATTTTATGCAAACGACCCCGGAATAGAATTTTAATAATTCCAACAGCTCCGTATGATAATTTTGGACTTAGGAGCGTGATCGGAATTTTATTTGGAAGTCCGTAATGAAATTAGACTTGAAATGGCTAAAATAAGAATTTAAGTTTGGAAATTTGACCGGGGAGTTGACTTTTTGATATCTGTGTCGGAATCCAGTTCTGAAAATTTTCACAGCTCCGTTATGTCATTTATGATTTGTGTGCAAAATTTGAGGTCAATCGGACTTGATTTGATAGGTTTCGACATCGAATGTAGAAGTTAGAAATTCTTAAGTTTCATTAAGCTTGAATTGGGGTATGATTTGTGATTTTAGCGTTGTTTGATGTGATTTAAAGTTTTGACTAAGTTCGTATAATGTTTTAGGACATGTTGATATATTTGGTTAAGGTCCCGAGAGTCTCGGGTGAGTTTCGGATGGTTAACGAATCAAATTCGGACTTAGAAGAAATCTGAAAATTTTTCTTTCTTCTGGTGTAATCGCACTAGCGAGAAATTGGCCGCAGGTGCGATGCCGCAGATGCGGGCAGGCCCGCAGGTGCGATGGAATTTTCCGCACCTACGAAGGCGCAGACGCGGTCCAAAGCTCGCAGAAGCGAAGGCAGCTGGGCTGCGGTATTTCACCGCAGATGCGGGACCGTAGGTGCGAAAGCACTGGGCAATGTACAAAACAGAAGGGTCCGAGAAAATTTGTCATTTTTGACATTTTCAAAAGCGGGTGAGGCAATTTTTGAGCGAGAAATCACGGGAAATCTTGAGGTAAGTCACATGTGATCATTGTTAGTCAATTATATTGGATTATCATTGAATATTTTGAATAGATTACATGTTTTTGAGGTGAAATTAGAGGATTTGGGCCTAGGGATTTCAAAATGAGAATTTGAGATTTGGAGGTCAAGTTGATGTCGGATTTTGGTAAAAATGGTATGGTTGGACTCGTGGTTGAATGGGCGTTCGTATTTCGTAACTTCCGTAGGATTTCGAGACGTGGGCCCCACGGGCCATTTTTGAGTTAATTTCGGATTTTATTAAAAAAATATAGTATTTTCTTATGGAATTGATTCTATAATTTTTGTTGACTGTATCGAATTAATTATGACTAGATACGAGTAGATCGGAGTCGGAAAATAGAGAAAAAGGCATACTACGTGATTAAATTGGAGCAAGTCGAGGTAAGTGACTTGTCTAACCTTGTGTGGGAAAATTTTTCCCTAGGATTGGTATTAATTGTAATGTAGTGAAAGACGTGTACACGAGGTGACGAGCGTGTGCACGGGCTAAATGTGAAGGATTATGTTTTAAATTGTGTAGATCATTGTTGCATATTAATTAAATTATTAAATCTTGTTATATTCTACATCATTGATTTGTTTTATATACTTTAAATTTGCTTGACCTTTTTTCTGCTAATTATTTTACTTGTTTAGTTGGAACTTGGTTTTTTTTTATTCTGTGCATTATTTTCAAGTTGGTTTTCTTTATATTAAATATTATTAATACGAAGTATTTGACATTTTTAAAAATTAGTATTGAAGTAACGTATTAAAGATTTTGAAACATTATTTTGCTGAATTATTTATTCCTGAATATTATTAATGATTTATTTTGGCATGAGTCGTGAACTCTTTATTGTGGAAAAATATTATTGATGATTTATTTTGGCATGAGCCGTAAGCTCTTTATTGTGGAAAAATATTGTTGTTGAATTATTTTGGCAAGTTAAATTATTTGAGCACTTGAGGTACAAATTGTGATATATTGTGATATTGATATGCATGCGGTGGTATAAGGTCTGGGTATTGAAATACATGCGGTGAGATAAGGGTGACTTGATACGCGTGGCTAGTAGGGGGAACTACTAGAAGTCATGCGGTGTGATAAGGATGGCTAAAACGCGGGATGCTATTTCGGGAAAAAATATTTTCTTTAAAATAAATTGTGAAGGCTCCCGCGGTTAGATAAGGAAATGAGATATTGTGAATTTATTTATAATTTGGGACTACGATGCGGTACCTCGTGAGTGCCCTTGTTGATATTGATTTATGGCCATAGTTGCCTTTGATTATTTGTTGTGATTTTCATAAAGTTGAAAAGAAATTCTGTTTTGATTCCACGAGATATTATTTTTCATTATTTTGTGTAATTAAATGGTGACATGCCACTTGATTCATTTCCATTGTCATTTTATTTTATTATATTGTTAAACATTTTATCATAAAATTATTATTTTTCAGTAGGGCCTTACCTGACCTCGTCACTACTCTACCGAGTTTAGCCTTGACACTTACTGGGTAGCGTTGTGGTGTACTCATACTACGCTTCTGCACATCCTTTTGTGCAGATCCAGATACTCTTTACCAGCCCCATCTTCAATGAGTTACCTGTGCACGGAGATTTCGAGGTATATCTGCCAGCGTCCGCAGACTTCGGAGTCCCCTTCTATCATTATTATGTTGCTTCCCTTTTTTTCTTTAGACCTTGATATATAGAGACGTTGAGGATACAATTTTTAGAAGTTTGTGACTTATTTCTACCGGATTTTGGAAATTGAAATTGTTTGAATTGTAGTTTATTTATTTCAGATTTAAATTTTTATTCCGCATTGATAGGCTTACCTAGTTTTAGAGACTAGGTGCCATCTGTATACGGTCGAAATAAATTTCAGCCTTGGCATGTCCGATACGGTTCGAAGGGCGGTGTATCGANGGGGGGGGGGGGGAGATACGAACTAACCTAGAACCCGGGGAGGCCGGTCCGTGATGAGATCGATATCATAATCAAACTCGAACAAGAATCAAACTACGATGCGGGTAGATCTATCATACTGATAATCCAAAAACCAACCTACATCGACTTGGAATCAATTCAAGGGCTCGAACCAGGGTCGGGCTCGAACTAAGATCATAAATTCGAGCCGAAACCAAGCTCAAACCAAAATCGAGGATTCTAAGCAAGATCGAGCTCGCAGACAAAAGCCGTTGTAATCCCACTAGAGGGAATCTTGGTAGAAATTATGGAAAAGCTAATTTAGCATGGGTTTCCCACTGAATATTTATTTTATTATACTTGGAGCCAAATCTCTCCACTATAAAGAGGCTAGGTTATTATTTCTGCAAGGACATTTTTTTTCTGAGATTTACATTATAGAAAAAGTATTATTTCTTCTACAAGAAAGGGTGATCATTACAGTTTCTTAGACTGATTCTATTTTTAAAATCCTAAGGTTCACTGTTTATGATTGCCTTGTCCAGATTAATTGTTTCTCCAATCTATATTCACATTTTTATTTATCTTTACATTTTGTGTTAAGTTGTACCACATATCTTCGGAACTGCGTATAAATTCAACTCTATCTATTTTTCGGGTAAACACCATCACGATATCCTACGGAGGGAATTCGGGGTCGTGACATATTCTTAAGCCATTCTATAAACACAATCATACATGGGTAGCTAACTAATAAAAATCTTTTTTAACGCCCGAGGAAAAAATATTAATTCTTCTATTTCTTTAATTGATTGAAATACTATAAGAATTGTAAAATAACTCAAAAATATAAATAACTCAAACGACTTCATTAAGGTGCAGACATATTTTAGATTCGTATCAATTATTACAGAATTTAAGTTCCACGATTGTAAAGATTTTGTGGCATTCATATTCCTAGCATTCTAGTAATAAGGCTAATTATATCTCTTTCGTATTCTTCAGCCATATGCACACTATCAGATGTACTAAATTTAGTATATCTTTCTCTAAGAAGTTTATTATTTCTATTTTTAAATATTTAAGGCTCATTGGTTCTATTTCATGTAATTGCTTTCTATTTTTCATAAAATAGCAAATTACATGTCCACCGAAAACAAACATGCTAATTTGTTATATCTTTCTGTATGAAGTGTGATTGCTCTATGCTTAAATATTTAAGGCTCATTGGTTCTATTTCATGTAATTGCTTTCTATTTTTCATAAAATAGCAAATTACATGTCCACCGAAAACAAACATGCTAATTTGTTATATCTTTCTGTATGAAGTGTGATTGCTCTATGCTTAAATATTTAAGGCTCACTGGTTTCTAATTTTATGTAGTTACTTTTTTTATATAATTTTCTCATAAAATAGCAAATTATTTGTTCACGAAAAATAAACATTTTAACTTTTAAATTACATACTTGAATTGATAGCTATGAATAAAATTACAAGAACTTTTGTTACTACAAAACTGAAGAATGTCTATTATTAAACTTCAAGAATAATCTAAAAGTCAGAAAGTTAAACACAAAATAAAAATAAATTTACCTTCGCATACGTCGACGCTATCAAGAATTTTTGAAAAGGAATATGAAATATTGGCTTCTTTTATAGAAGTGTCCAACTCCTCCTTTTTCTAAATGACTTTGGTTTCAAAATTCTAAACAATATAGGTTGATGAAAGCAACCCAATAAAAATTGGGTATTAATCGACTTCTTTTTACACACTTTGAAAGGAATATTAAAGAATGTGTTTCCTACTTACTATCTTTTTTTATCCATTTTAACCTATGAAAATTTACCTCTTTAATATGTATATTAAATAATGAGTTTCTACTTAATGTCTAATTCTTTTTTTCTTTATAACATACGAAAATTTTGACTATATTAGTAGGAATATTAAATAATGAGTTTCTTCTTATTGTCTTATTCTTTTTAACTTTTTACCTTGATAAGTTTTACTTTTCCCGCAAGCTATGGGATGGAAGGACCGTTTTTTACGTTATTAATTAAGAAAGAGTTTCTTTTTTATTTTACTGGCAACCCTTTTTTCAAAAAAATAAATACTTTATTTGTATTTATAATTTTATCCAATATAGAATATATTTATAGAGGATAAAAAAAGCGAACAATATTTCACTAAGGAGATTCGTGCTCTTAATATAGTATAAATAGATAGATAGATATATAATGTAAGTCAAAATTAGCTCAAAGAATTATCAAAAATAAATCTTAAATGTTTCAACGTGAGCTCGTCAATCATCAGCCACAAACTCAATCCTATCTTTACTTTTGAAGTATATTACAACAAAATAAAATTGAATCATCAACAATCACATGCAAAAAAAAAAAAAAGGTGACGAGGAAAGAGTAAAAGAAAACGTGTGTCCTTAGGTTTTACTTCTATTCAACGAACCAATTTTCTAAACAGCCCGTGAGGTGCACTAATCTACGGAACTTAAACTTTGGTGATCTCTACACGAACGGGAACGAGGAATTGTCAACCAAAAAATTGCTCTCCCAACCGAACGTGAAAGTAGTTCTCCATTAGATTGTTTTTTTTTTTGTAACTCTACTCTTTACTTGGATTATATATACAAAAAGGCGCACTCGGCCATTTCAATAATCTGCCTAGCAAAGATGTGGTTATCTAAAGTGGATTCTCTCTTTTGTAATAGAGTGAGAAGGCAAAAAAGGTCGAGGTTGGCATTCCGAAGTCAAGTGGGCTTTTCTCACACCGCATGGGGTGGCAACCTAGTATTCTTATTATTGATAGTAGAGGAAAGAGAACTCCGTCTTCTCCTTCTGTGACTTAGATTAATTAGAGGACTTCCGAACTTGTTGTGCCCCATTGATTAAGAAGGGGACGGACCCAACAACTACATGGACCTCTTCCTTTATGTTATTTCCAGCACTTTCGGGGTCGAGCCGAAATTCTTATCATAAAAGGCAGGCAGAGCCCGAAGGCAACTGTCACAATAGGAAGGGCGGAACAAGGAGAGGGCCCGATAATCACACTGTGGAGGTCAAAATAGCGTGTTTCCCTCGGATAAGATACATAGTAGGCCATTCTCGGCCTTCTTCGTTTTTGATGAAAAATAAATCTCAATCTCTGAAAGCGTTTTCCGTCCCCCGCCGCACCTCCCTCCCTTTGTCGACCCTTTCCTTTAATGGTTGGGGAAAGCGTTCCCTTATATGAACTTGGCAGGCATTCTTTCTAGCCTTAGTAAAATAGGGGGTGAGTTTGGCTTGAACATAGGCTCAAATAGAATTTGAAGGGCAGTCCTAGATACGTTATGCGTTCAATACAAAATCAGAAAAGTTAGAGGGATGAAAAAAAGAGGGCGCTTTCCTGTGTTGCACTAAAACAATGACCTAAGAGGCGAGCGTCTTCTCTTAGGTTTCTTCCTCCCGCGCATATCGTCGCTCGGCCCACGTTAGACGGGAAGATTGGCAAAGCGAGAAAAGAAAGAGGGAAAGGGAGCAACATCTTATTCTCTTCGCAAGAACTTCCGGATCATAGAAGCATTCAGAATTGGCTCTGCATTCATTTCGTTGGCAAAAACGATCCATTCCGTTTGGGGCTTCGGTGAATCCAAAAACAAAGTCTTTTGACTTGAAAAAATAAAATAAAATAAAAATATATATATATATCCTTAAACTTGTCTAATTATTTTATTTGAACTAAGTATTGTGCTTATTGAGCACGTGAAGTGTGTAGAAAATGTGTCTATTGAACACATATTTGCAGTAAGCCAAACACTCTAGACAAGTTTCACACTCAAAATCAACCAATCAGCTTTTGACAGCTCATCTAACACCCCACGCACCTAAGAACGACCTACCCCACACCCATAAAAAAGATTCAACAGATTTTTCAAGATTTGCTTATTTAGAAAATATTTTTTGTCCAAAATTACTCTTTGAAAAATATTTTTGAAGAGTAGCAGTTTGTATTTTGTTAATTAATTTGAAATTCTTTTTGCCAATATAGAAGAACCAATTTATACTTGGCCAAAGTTCAAAAATTGCTTCTAAGGAAAAGTTACTCTTTTCATCTTTTGAAAAGTAATTTTTGCTTCTACGGAAAAACACTTAATTTTTTCTTAAAAATTTAGCCAAACACGTTGACCCTTTAAAAAAAAGATTTTTTTTTTGAAAAATAAACACTTTTAACTTCCCAGTAGATCTTCTATAGTCCTATTCATGTAATTAACAGCTTGTTTGGATGGTTGTTACCCATCGTTTTATAATGTATTGTATTGTGTTGTATTGTATTGTATCGTATCGTTTTATAAATACAATGTTTGGATAGATTGTATTGTTTATTATTGTTAAATAACATTTTGCTTTTTTGTTTGACTGTATCGTACTGTACTGTAACTGATAAGTTTAGGAAAATACCCTCAAGTGTTTATATTAAATTTATCAAGAATTACGCATAAAAATAATTTAAGAAAACCCCTTTCTACTAATTTATCACCAAATATATCTAATAAATACATTAAGCAATTATATTCATGCAAATTCTAACAAAATTAGCAATTTTACGTGGAAGAAGTTTTGAAAAAAGGGACGAAGACAAAGTAGGTTATAGGTGAGAGATTATGAGTTAAAATAAAGAAAAGGTAAAGGGTAAAATAGAATTATGGAGTAATACGTTAGGGCATAATTGGAAAGAAAAATAGGAAATAATGCCACCACACTAAATCGGTTGTTTTAAAAAATGAGACTTTTTATTATTCCGGAACAATGAATTTAACAATACAATACAATCAATTTTAGTGAAACAATCAAAACAAACATTGTTTTGAGATAACAATACAATACGATACAATGAGTAACAACCATCCAAACAAGCTGTAAGTTTACGATCATTCTCTCTTTGTTTCGTATTCACATGTACTGCTTAAGCAATCGTGAAAAATTAACTTATCAGCTCCATGATCATCATTTTCAGTAGAATTCCCCCAAGATCCCAGTGGGAAGGGGTCGGAAAGTTTGATAAACACGTAATATAACATCCTTCATTTTGTTGAAATATTTAGACCTAACTTACAAATTGCAGTTTATTTTATTATCTATTTTATATTTAAGTTTATCATTAGAATTGTTTGCTAATGAAATGATTTTTCACAAAAAATGCTATCAGGGATGAAGTTCCCTGTTGTTGCTTTTAGAAATAGGGTTGTAAACTGCAACTGTTGCTGCACTTTGCTTTTCAGCTAAAAGTTTTCCTTGTTTTGGTGTGGGCGATATGTTCGTCTTTATTATAAAAAAGAAAAAAGAATTCACATATATCTAAGTCACTAAAATAACCACGGTTAAAAATGGAAATAAAAACGTTGTTCAAGTTTATTTATAGCCTATTTGACCAAGTTTTTTTTTTGGCGAAAAGTGTGTTTTTGGACCAAAAGTAATTTCTTTTTCAAAATTATGATGTTTGATCAAGTTTTTAGAAGGAAAATTGTGTTTTAAGTAGAAGCAGAATAATTTTTATGAAACAGAAAAAATTAGCTTCTCTCCAAAATTATTTTTTTTGAAAAGTACACATTCGAGAAAAATATACTTAAAAACACTTTTTAAAAGTTTGGTCAAACACTAACTACTCAAAAGTACTTTTCAAATTAATTAGTCAAACACAAATTATTTCTCACAAAAAATACTTGTTTTGAAAGGTATTTTTGAGAAAAATAATTTTCAAATTAAGCTAATTTTAGAAGCTTTATCAAAAAGGCTATTAGTTTGAAACTACACATATTCTTGATTATATACCGTACATCTCATTTTTAATCTAATAAACCAGACAAAGTACTAATACTAAATAAATCAGGGAATATTAATCACAAAATTACAATTCCAAGATTATAATTTCGTGATAACTCTGTCCCAGTACAAGGATAGCACAAGGGAGTGTGAAGTCCGTGCTATGTTCTGGGATCCATGTGAGACGACACGGCTAAGATTCCGAATCATGCTTTATATTTTTAGTCAAATTTGAGGCTCATTGACCATGTAGGTTTGGGAACTCTTGAGATATATAAAAAGGGTTATAATTGGGATCCTGTATTATTTTTCTCTTTTATAGTGGAAGATTTGCTTCTGCATCGAGAACATAGGCTTAGTTCAATCTCGTTTAGAAAAAAAGTTACATTATATTTCTACAAATTTAAGAATAGAAAAAGTATTTTAAATTTGACAGTCAAAATATGTTAACCTTGTAAAAAGACAATATTAATATTCCAATCAATACTTAGCTGGTGTTTCAAAGGTGTGATTAATTAGTATAAGAGAATCGATAAGGTAGAATGAAATATTTAGAGAGTAAGAACGAATTTCTATAGCCAAAGGTGCAGTAAAGTTAGAAGAGTTCTTTGTATTTTTAGTAATTGTTTCGATTCTATAATTAGTAAATTCTATACGGTTTGCAAATATCTATTCAATAAGGGTGATATCGGAATTAACTAGCATCAAATTAATTTATAATATAGAACCTGTTATGAATATATTATATTATGGATGTTCATTTAGTACTCCGTTGTAAATAAGCTTCATGAAGAAGCTTATCCATATGAGGCTCCGCCGTAAATATGTTTATCCATTTAGTACTCCATTGGAAATAAGCCTGCTGAAGAAGCTTATCCATATGAGGCTCCGCCGTAAATATGTTTATCCATTTAGTACTCCATTGGAAATAAGCCTGCTGAAGAAGCTTATCCATATGAGGCTCCGCCGTAAATATGTTTATCCATTTAGTACTCCATTGGAAATAAGCCTGCTGAAGAAGCTTATCCTTTCGGTACTCCGTTATGGATAAATATTACCCATGGTAGAAGATTATCTATATGTGGTACAACATCTTAAAGTAGCAGCTTACACAGCAGCTTAAACAACAGCTTGCAGTAGTAGCTTACACAACAGCTTGCAGTAGCAGCTTACACAACAGTTTCCTTTCTTCTATAAATAGAGGAGAATTCAGTTCATTATGTACATAAGTTTAAAGTTTGAATAATATATCAGTTTCTCTCTATACTTGTCTTTACTTTACTGTCTTTATTTTATAACACGTTATCAGCACGAGACTCTGCCATCTAGAGCAAATACTTTGAAAGTATCAGAGGTACGAATTTTCTTTTTCTAAATAATGTCAAATCTTTCTAAACTTGAGTTTGTAGCCCTGGATATATCGGGCAAAAGCTACATGTCTTGGGTGCTTGATGCCGAAATTCATCTTGATGCGATGGGTCTGGCAGACACCATCAAAGATAAAAATCAGGCATCAAACCAAGACCGTGCCAAAGCAATGATATTCCTACGCCATCACCTTGATGAGGGCCTGAAAATGGAATATCTTACTGTTAAAGATCCAGTCATACTGTGGAATAATTTGAAAGATAGATATGACCACCTGAAGATGGTCGTTCTTCCACAGGCACGTTATGATTGGACTCATCTAAGGCTACAAGATTTTAAATCTATCAGTGAGTATAATTCTGCTATGTTCAGAATTATTTCCCAATTGAAACTATGTGGTGATAATATTACTGATCATGATATGTTGGAGAAAACTTTCACCACTTTTCATGCCTCGAATATGCTCCTGCAGCAGCAATATCGAGAGATGGGATTTAAAAAGTATTCTGAACTTATCTCACATCTTCTTGTAGCCGAGCAACATAATGGGCTATTAATGAAAAACCATGAAAGCCGACCTACTGGTTCATGTCCATTCCCTGAAGTGAATGAGACGAACTTCCACCAAGCTAAGCGTGGAAGAGGACGTGGCCCCAGTCGTGGTCATGGTCGTGGTCGGGGAGGAAACTCTAATCGTGGTAATAATAATGCACCAAAGAACCCTCCTCACCACCAGCAGTGGAAAAGGAAGGAACAAAAGCATGAAGCGGTGCAAGCAGCAAAGCCAGAAAATGCATGCTATAGATGTGGAGGAAAAGGGCACTGGTCACGTACATGCCGTACACCAAAGCACCTGGTTGAGCTATATCAAGCCTCCCTGAAGAAGACAGAGAAAAATGCTGAAGCAAATTTTATTTCTGAAGATAATTTAGACTTCATGCATTTGGATGTAGCTGATTACTTTGCACTCCCAGAAGGAGAAACAAGTCATGTGATCGGTAGTGAATCTGTAGAGATGTAAATATTTTAATTTTTGTTATTTGTAGTAGATAGTATGGTTATGTAATTGTTGTACATAAATAAAAGTTATGCTTTGATAATAATGTTTACTATCATATTTATTTTGTTTATGTCATTTTGAAGAATATGGATAATCCTCAAATTATGTTTGGATCAAAGACCAATCATGAAGATATTTGTGTAATTGATAGTGGAACAACTCATGCCATATTCAAAGATCAGAAATACTTTTCTTATTTGCATAAGGAAAAAGCAAATGTTTCTACAATTTCTGGTAATATAAGTTTGATTGAAGGCTCCGGAAGAGCTATTGTATTTCTGTCTAAGGGAACAAAACTTATTATAGACAATGCATTATTCTCCTCCAAGTCCCGAAGAAACTTGTTGAGTTTTATAGATATCCGCCGAAATGGGTATCATGTTGAGACAATAGATGAAATGAACGTGGAATATCTTTGTATTACAAAGAATATTTCTGGCCAGAAATGCATTGTAGAAAAGTTACCAACTTTATCTTCTGGCTTATACTATTCAAAGATTAGTACAGTTGAAGCACACTCTATCGTAAACCAGAAGTTTACTGATTCAAATACTTTTGTGCTTTGGCATAGCCGGTTGGGCCATCCTGGATCAATAATGATGAGACGAATTACTGAAAATTCGAGTGGGCATCCATTAAAGAACCTGAAGATTCTTACAAATGATGAATTTTCTTGTGATGCTTGTTATCAAGGCAAAATGATCACTAGACCATCACCAATGAAGGTTGGCATTGAGTCCCCTACCTTTTTAGAACGTATACATGGGGATATATGTGGACCTATTCACCCACCAAGTGGGTTGTTTAGATATTTTATGGTCCTAATAGATGCATCTTCAAGATGGTCTCATGTGTGCCTATTATCATCTCGCAACCTGGCGTTTGCAAAGTTATTAGCTCAAATAATTCGATTAAGGGCACAATTCCCAGATTATCCTATAAAGACTATTCGCCTTGATAATGCTGGAGAATTCTCATCTCAAGCTTTTGATGATTACTGTCTATCAGTTGGGATAAAAGTTGAACATCCGGTAGCTTATGTTCATACTCAAAATGGCCTTGCAGAGTCATTTATTAAACGACTGCAATTGATAGCAAGACCACTACTTATGAAAACAAAATTGCCCACTACTGTTTGGGGCTATGCTATCTTGTACGCAGCATCACTTATCCGTCTCAGGCCAACACATTATAATAAATATTCTCCGTCACAATTAGTTTTTGGTCATGAACCAAATATTGCCCATCTACGAATTTTTGGATGTGCTGTATATGTGCCAGTAGCACCACCACAGCGCAGTAAGATGGGCCCCCAAAGAAGGTTAGGAATATATATTGGGTNTAGGAATATATATTAGGTTTGAATCACCCTCTATTATTCGCTATCTTGAACCATTGACGAGAGATTTATTTACTGCTCGATTTGCAGATTGTCGATTTGATCAAACAAATTTCCCACAATTAGGGAGAGAAAAAAAGGAAATCAAAAGAGAAATTGTGTGGAAAGTTTCATCATTATCTCACTTTGATC
>AWOL01S0039185.1:72885-98510 GCA_000715115.1 Nicotiana otophora | reverse complement strand
CAGCTCTCGGACCATTTACCTCCGTGGTGTTGTGGGACGGCAGCAAGCGATTGTTGATGATGTGCAACCAGAAATTTCCTTCAAAAGTGAGTGAGGCAGAGTGTAGCTTCGATCCCGACACAACCCATACTACCTCTTTGTCTGATACACAGATAGTTCTGAAAAAACTGTTCTATGTGATGGGTTCTCGCTTGTAAGTATCATAGAAATCCTCTTCCCCATTGAATACAGGCAATCGATACACTCTCATGATGGCTTCTATCGAGGAATCCACCCTCGTGTGTCGCACAATGCATATTCTATCCTCATGTTCAGGGCAGTTGGCATAGAACTCCCGGACAAGCATCAAGTTACCCTCCTCCGGCTCTTCGAAAAAGCTGTCCAACCTGCACCTGATCAACTCCCGATACATATTAGGGCACTTATCCTGGAGGGACGCCCTGTCAATACCCCTTTCCGGTACAAGTTTTTTAGTGGCCTTCAAATTGAAACGGTCTTGGGTAGCTTTGGAGACAAACCTGGTACGATCAAATTGAGCTGCACTGGCCGGTGCCGGTGCCCGTGCCCGGGATGAACCTCCATGACCACTTGACGAGGCTCCGGTGGTGTGTCTCTTCTTTGAAGGTGTCATGGTACCTATACAACAAACACTACTATCAGTAATCGGTGGAATATGGGAACCAATGGCGGTTACTCAGACTTCACTCGCACAATTTGTCACAATTTACATTCAAACTCATTGTGGAAATACAACAAACACTTAAGGTGCATATACCCCCCAAGTTACCCAAAGCCCCAATTAAACTTCCATTCCTCACAAACTCAACAATGTCTTCCTCCAATTCAACCAAATCTATTAGCCTCACATGCCACATATATAGTACAATCCTAAATCAAGACAAGAGTACCCATGATTCTACTATCCTACACACACAATAGCAAAGAAAAAGAATGGAAAAAATAAAAAATTGAAAACAACAAAAATATACTAAGAAAGAGGAATAGAATCATGTTGCTTACTTGGAGATCTTGGGAGGAACGGAGATTAGGGATTGGTTGAGTGGAGAAGAGGAGGAAGGATAACAATCTTTGTTGATGAGAGAAATTTTGAGGGAGAGGGAGAGGGGGCGTTGGTGTTATTTTAGGGGAAAGGGGAAGGGATTTAGATTTTGTTAAGGGAGAGGGAAAGAATAAGTGGGGGAGTGGTCGGTTGGGGGGGTTAGTAAAAAAAACTAATTAATAGGAAAGAAAAGAAAAATTCTGAACCTGGTACCGCCTAATCCGTGCCCCAATCCGTGGACTTGCGACAGTGAAGGCAGTAAAATCTGCGGTCGACTCCGCGGTCCAATCTGCGGGCGCGGATGGGGGGCAATGGTCTGTGCAAAATCTGCGACCTACTTCGCGGTCCAATCCGCGGCCGCGGATATCAATCTCCAGCAAATGTTTGTCTTTTTTCGCACTTTTACCTATCTCCGGATTAATTTCGTCCCCCGAATCCTTCCGGTGCGCATAATTTTATCCCTGCACATTAGTAGATTGGTCAATGTCGTTCAAAATCAATTACAAAAATAAGAGTAAGGAAAAATAATGGGTTGCCTCCCAAAAAGCGCCTGAGTTAACGTCGCGGCACGACGATTTACAACAAACCATGGGTTGCCTCCCAGGAAGCGCCAGATTTAACGTCGTGGAACGACGCAGGCTTTCATTATTACTCTTCGCTTGCGTATTGGGGCTCTTCCAAAGATATCATTACTCTATCCCCCTTTTCTTCGACATTCCAAGGTAATGTTTCAACCTTTGCCCATTCACCGTGAACTTATTTGTCCCATCTTCGGATTTAATTTCTACAGCTCCACTTGAGAATACTTGCACCACTCTGAAGGGTCCTGACCATCGGGACTTCAACTTTCTCGGAAACAATCTCAATCTCGAGTTGTATAACAACACTAGATCTCCGGGTTTGAAGTTCCAATCTAGAATGTGCTTCTCATGCATCATTTTCATCCTTTCTTTGTACAATCTTGCATTCTCAAATGCATGGAACCTGAATTCCTCGAGTTCGTGTAACTCAGTGACTCTGCTGGTGCCTGCGGTCTCCATATCCAAATTTAACTGCCGCAGTGCCCAAAGGGCTTTATGTTCGAGCTTTACCGGAAGATGGTATGCTTTTCCAAACACCAACTTGTATGGTGACATACCAATTGGAGTTTTAAATGTTGTGCGGTACGCCCATAATGCATCATCCAGCTTCTTTGCCTAATCAGTCCTTGTCGCATTCACTGTCTTGGTCAGGACACTTTTGATTTCCCTGTTGGACACTTTAACTTGCCCGCTCGTCTGTGGGTGGTAAGGTGTGGCTACCTTATGGCGAACTCCATACTTTTCCAACAGCCGTGCGAATGCTCTATTGCAAAAATGGGTTCCACCATCATTGATTATAGCTCTCAGGGTGCCAAAACGTGTGAAGATGTTTTTCTTTAGGAAGTCGATCACCCCTTTTGCATCATTTATTGGGAGAGACACCGCTTTGACCCATTTGGAGACATAGTCAACTGCTACCAATATGTATTTGTTACCATACGAGCTGACGAAAGGCCCCATAAAGCCAATCCCCCATATGTCAAAAACCTCCACATCTTAAATTGTGGTCATCGATATCTCGTGACGTCGAGATATGTTGCCTGTCCTTTGGCACTCATTGCAACTTTTTACCCAAGCATGTGCATCCTTGAACAGAGTTGGCCAATACAACCCCGATTCCAACACTTTTGCTGCTATCCGGATTCCTCCAAAGTGTCTACCATATGGTGAAGCATGGCAAGCCTGCAAAACATAAGGTTGATCTTTTTCGGGGATACAACTCCGGATCATGTTATCTACATATATTCTAAAAAGTAGAGGTTCATCCCAATAATAAAATCGACAATCGCAAAAGAACTTTTTCTTTTGAATTGAAGAGTGTTCATAAGGTACAATACCGCTTGCTAAATAGTTAGCAATATCAGCATACCATGGCGTCTCCTCCGTTGTCACATCGACTAACTGTTCATCTGGGAATGTCTCTATTATATCTTCAACCTCCATCTTCTTTTCAGCTCCTTCCAACCTTGAGAGGTGGTCTGCCACTTGATTGTCCGTCCCTTTTCTGTCACGGATTTCCAGATCGAATTCTTGTAGCAAAAGAACCCAGAGGATTAAGAGTGGATTTGACTCCTTCTTTGCTATCAAGTACCTAATTGCTGCATGGTCAGTATAAACAATAACTTTTGAACCAATTAAGTACGACCTGAATTTGTCGAAGGAAAACACTACAGCCAACATTTCCTTTTCCATTACGGTGTAATTGAGTTATGCACCGCTGAGCGTCCTCCTTGCATAGTAAATTGGGTGCATCATCTTGTCTTTTCGCTGCCCCAAGACTGCTCCTATAGCATAATCACTGGCGTCGTACATGAGCTCGAATGGTTGCTCCCAGTTGGGTGCAACAATGATGGGTGCAGTTATCGGTCTTTTCTTCAGCTTCTCAAATGCGAACCTGCAATCAGTAGAAAGCACAAGGGGCTGATCCTTTTCAAGAAGTTTACATAAAGGGTTAGCAATCTTGGAAGAATCTTTTATGAATCGCCTGTAGAACCCGACGTGCCCAAGGAAACTTTTCACTGCCTTAACTGAAGTGGGCGGTGGCAATTTCTCAATCACATCAACCTTAGCATGGTTGACCTCAATTCCCTTACTGGACACTCGATGCCCCAAATCTATTCCTTCTTATACCATAAAATGGCACTTTTCCCAATTCAGCACCAAATTTGTCTCCACACATCTTTTGAGCACTCTTCTTAAATTGTGAAGACAATCTTTGAATGAATCCCCCACCACGGAGAAATCATCCATAAACACCTCCATAATGTCTTCAACCATATCAATGAAAATGTCTAACATGCACCGCTGGAATGTAGTCGTCGCATTGCAAAGTCCAAAAGGCATTCTCCGAAAGGCAAAGATGACATACAGACAAGTGAATGATATTTTCTCTCTGTCTTCAGGGGCTATTGAGATCTGGTTGTACCCCAAATATCCATCCAAGAAACAGAAGTGAGACCACCCAGCCAACCTGTCAAATATTTGGTCAATGAAAGGCAAGGGGAAATGGTCCTTCCGGGTGGCTGTATTTAATTTCCGATAGTTCATGCAAATCCTCCACCCCGTGACTGTACGAGTCGAGATCAACTCATTATTCTCATTTTGTATGACCGTCATTCCTTTTTTGGCACACACTGAACAGGGCTGACCCAGTTATTGTCAGAGATGGGGAAGATGATACCCGCATCCAACCACTTGATCACTTCCTTCTTCACCACCTCTTTCATATTCGGGTTCAGCCGTCGTTGATGCTCTCTGAAAGGTTTGTGCCCCTCTTCCAAGAGAATCTTGTGCATACAAAAGGCTGGGCTGATACCCTTTATATCTGCCATGGTCCAACCAATGGCAGTCTTACATTCTTGTAACACCTGCAAGAGTTGCTCTACCTGTACAGCTAGCAAACCAAATGATATAATAACAGGCAAAGTAGAATTAGGCCCTAAGAAAGCGTACCTGAGGTGAGCTGGAAGCGGTTTTAGGTCCAACTGTAGTGGCTCCTCTATTGATGGTTTTGCAGGTGGTGTTGCTCTTTCTTCTAAGCGTAGGGGCTCGAACTGAGGTTCCCTTTTCCAGAACCCTTGACCCTCGAGAGCCATGACTCACTCTGCCAGCCCTTCACCATCCATCTCTTCCAAATTCATCAAACAGGCTTCTAGCGGATCCTTGACATTAAGGGTCTCATCCTCCTCTTGCAGTATCACATCCACGGCCTCCACTAGTGAGCAATTTGCAAATTCGCTGGGTCTCCTCATGGATTGTTGAACGTTGAATATTATTTCTTCATTGTTCAACCTCATTTTTAACTCTCCAGTCTCACAATCAATCAATGCTCTCCCAGTGGCTAAGAACGGCTTTCCCAGAATGATAGGTATCTCTTCATCCACTTGACAGTCAAGAATAATGAAGTCTACAGGGAATACAAACTTCACCACTTGAACAAGCACATCATCAATAATTCATGTCGGTTGACTGTGCGATCAGCCAGTTGTAACAACATTGAGGTCGGTCTAGCTCTGCCAATGCCCAATTTTGTATATATTGCCAAGGGCATCAAGTTTATACTGGCCCCCAAGTCATACAATACTTTAGCAAAAGCATAAATCCCGATGGTGCATGGGATAGTGAAACTACATGGATCAGACACTTTTTGATCCATAGGTCTTGTCACTACCGCACTGCAGGTCTGCGTCAGAGTTACAGTGGACAGGTCCTGGAAGTCAAATTTTTGCGACATCAGGTCCTTCAATTGAATTTGTCGAAGCATTTCCATGAATTTCCTGTATTGATCATCTTTCTTTTGCTTTGCCAATCTCTGAGGGAATGGTGCAGGAGTCAACCTCTGCCCACTGCTTGGTGTCTTTTCTTTGTTGGAAGCTTTTTCTACCACATGTTCTGAGAGTTGTTCACCTTCCTTCTCCTTACCCTTGTCAACCTATGCTTGTTCAATTACAACCTTGGTAAGCTCTGCTGATTCATCTACCTCTACTGTAACTGGAGTAGTTGGCGTAGTCTCTCTCCTAGATTGAGAAACTTCTTGCTCTCTGTCTAAATCTCTTCCATTCCTGAGACTCAATGCCATTAGCTGATTTGGGTTTTGTTCCTTTGGGTTAATATTTGTATCTGCAGGAAATGTTCTTTATGGGCGATTGTTCAAGGCCATAGACAGTTATACCAATTAATTTCCAGTACCTTTGATTGCTGAATCATGTGATGCTAACTTTTCTTGCATCTTACCATTTCTCCCAATGAGTTGTTGCAGCATGCCCCTGATTTTTGTCATGTTGTTGTCCTGCTGTTGATGAGGTGGTTGGTAGGCCAACTGTTGCTGGTGCTGCTTATTATAGCCCTGTTGCCTTTGATAAGGCACGACTTAGCCTTGTGGCGTGCGCTTCCTGGATTGGGGTTGTGTTGTGGCTGGTTTGGTATGTACTGCTGGATTGGTATTGGTCCCCATTGATGTCCACCTTGCCTCTGACCTCCGAAATTGTTGACATAATTCATGTCTTCTCTGAAGCACTGGTTGTCATTCTCTCCACTCCACGAGCACACATATGACTGGTTTATGCAAGGAGTGCACAAGCCTCCATTTGTTGTATCAACAATGTGCACTTGCTTTGAACCCATCTCATCAATTTTCTTTGTCAGTAAGCTCATCTGGGTCATGAGACTGGCTATGCTCTTTGCATTGGAATTGTTTGGGTCAAGAGCAACAGAATGCACTATTGGTGTAAGTGTCGTACCTCTAGGCATCCAGCCTGAATTTTGAGCCATCTTGTCGAGAAGAATCTTGCAATCTATGAACGTTTTGCTAAAAAATGTACCCCCGGCTGAAGCATCTACATTGGCCTTCAAACTGTCTGCCAAACCCATGTAGAATCTCTGTCCCAGCATCTGATCTGGAATGCCATGGTATGGACACTTCACTAGCATACCCTTAAACCTCTCCTAGGTTTCTTGCAAGGTCTCAGTCGGTTTCTGCCTGAATTGCAATATCTCATCAATTTGCCTTGCTGTCTTGTTGGGAGGATAAAACTTGTTTAAGAACTGCTTGACTAATTCTTCCCAAGTAGCAATGGAGTTTATTGGAAGCGAATTCAGCCAAGTTTGAGCCTCTCCAGTCACTGAGAATGGGAACAGTAATAGCTTAATTGCTCCAGGAGTCATATTCGGTGGTCTTTGAGTCACACAAATTGATAGAAATTTCTTCAGATGTTGTGGGTCTTCGATGTATGACCCGGAGAACAGTCCCTTATTCTGCAACATGTGCAGCATGTTGTTGGTAATCTGGAATGTCTCCGCTTGTATCTGAGGAACAGTAATGGCGGTGGCCAGGTTATCAGCAGTTGGTTGTGCCCAATCATAAAGAGCAGCTTCCGGCACAAGAGGTACCACCACTCCATTGTTTGGGTCAACACGATTATTCCGATTGTTTCCGTTGACGTCGTCCATTTCACTTTCGAGTTGGTCTTTTTGTTTTAACTATTTGTTCTTCTTGTTGGCTCGATTCAATGCCTTGAATGATTTTTCGGGGTCTGAGAGTCCTTCAAAGGGTTCACCAGTCCTCAAAGAGCTTCTAGGCATACGCCTGAGTCACAGAAGAGTTCAAACGTGAGAATTTTAATGGAAAAATTTTAACACCGTAGGAAATTGATCTAAACTAAAACTCCTAGCAATTCTTCTAAGTTGTAATAAATAACACCGTTAGTTCCCCGGAAACGGTGTCAAAATTTGATCACGCCCAACTATGCCTTGTAAAAAGGACTAAGCGATCGCTGCAAATATAATCTGGTTCAAGTCCGGAGTCGAATCCCATAGGGAACTAACCTATTTACTACAACTTTTAACAATGCTAATGATAAGCTCAGACAATTTCCGGATGCAAGATTTTTAATAGAGTATAAGTGGAATTTATTTATCTAATGAAAAATGACAACAAAATTAGCAATAATCAAGAATAAGGTTGAATTCAAAGGTAAAAGGATCTAGGGCTATTGATTTCCCGAATTGCCTGACTAATTCCTAACACGTTAACTATAATATCGCCGTAATACTCTATGAGGATTATGAGTTCCGGGCTACCATAATTATCTCTCGATCAATTACGATAATTTACTAGAAGTATTCTCTCGAACTACTCTAGTTAACAATTTATGCAACTCAGAATTATCCCACCAAAGCTTCGTTAACTCTAACCTCGCTTTTAAATTCAAGTAATTAATTTTTTAACTTACCCGAAAGTGGTATTGTTCAACAACAATCTAACCAAGTGTTCTTTCTCAAGCAACACAAGGTAACTAGACACGATTAATCAGGGGCCCTTTCAATTAATCACAGCACAACACATAGTTGAACACTCATAGAATAAGAACGGCTCAATTATATCTAAACATAGTCAAAACGTCATCCAACAATTGGATCCATCAACCCTAGATGATGGGTTTAGCTACTCATACTAATGGATAAAAATGCACTATAACAATTCATAATCAACAATGGAAGTAAGAAGAAAAGATGAAAATTCTTAGGAAATTCTCCGTCTTCTCTCTCTTGTTCTTGCCTCTAAAATCTCCTAAAAACATCTCTTACTTTCTTCTGGGCGAATTAGACTTCATATAGGTTTAGGTTAGTCGCCTTAGAAATTACATAACTGCCCCTGAGTTGTTGGCCTTCGTCCGCCCGTCCGCGGCCGCAGATCCGGCCGCGGATCTGGCAGCGGATTTCAGCCAGTGTTTTGCCTCCAGTGCGCGGTCCAATTCGCAGTCAACTCCGCGGCCGCGCACCTGGAGGGGACCTCCCCGCTTGCTTTTCTCGCTCCTTTTCGATCGGGCTAACCTTCGGTTGGCCTTCCACACTCCATATTAACTCCAAAACACTCTTTAGCTTCCTTCTAGCTCGGAATGGCTCCTGCAAAGCATAAAATTCTTAATTAGAGTATTTTGTTATCTTTTAGCATTCAAATATCAATAAAGTGCGACTAAATTAGAGTATAAATAGTGTCTAAATTGCATAAATATAGCTTACTATCAATACTAAACGATCCCTAAGTACGACAAAGTTGTGACAAGTGAAAAGTACATTGCCTATATATATAGACGACAATTTGTGATAAAAATTATGTATGATTTTAAGCATTAAAATTATTATACGTTAACGGTCATCAATACTCAATAGCATAAACAAAGTGTGATAATTGTTTCTTATTCTTTCTAACACGTAGTTTAAGAGTTCATTTTATTTTTCACCCTTACTGTATGCAGTCATTTGTAATCTGCATCCAATTTTAGTTTTTTAATAATTTATACTCTAATTTTCTTATTTCTTGCAAAATCATAAATAAAGGGTAAAACTAGAAATTATATGTATCTAAGTACCACAAATATTGTGGACTCAGGCAAATCTAAAAACTGTATGTATTTTTAATTAAACTATATGTATACAGGTTAAGACAAATATTGTTGACTAGAAGCAAATTTAGAATCTGAAGATAACAGGTATACGATTTAATATATGTACATAAGTGTGTGTGTATATAAAAAATTTAAAAAAATTCTTTAAGTGATCTGTAAACACTCACGTAGTCCCATTTTGAGTCAATATGTTGGATTCGCCTTAACTATGGATATTTATCATGTCAAGTTAATTATAAATATCTCCTAAAACGGATTTTCTAACCATTTTAGAAGTATGAATATCTAATTCCACAAAGATGCTAAGCGGTTAAAATTAATTTCATTCCATTTGTTTTCTCTTCATTAATATGATAAAATATTGACAGATTTACTAAAAGAATAAAGTTGAATTTCGAGCACTATATATAAGATCCATCTGTTCGTTCAATTTTGTACTTAGTTGTAAGCTCCTCTAAATGATTGTATGTGAAGTTATAGCTCTCTGATTTTCTCTCTAATTTATTTGATTCCGCAATGTAAGAACCTTCTTCATTCGTTTCTTTTTATTTAATGTTTGAACATTATATATGCTAAGATTTATGAAGACCTGGGAATCATTCAGATCTCAATTAATTAATTATATGTATCTTTTTTATTTATTTACAGTGTCACTTTGTTGTTTTGAATAAGTATCAAGATCTTTATTAAAATCATTAAAATGTATTGCTAAATTTAATGAATGATCCTTTTACCACAATTGTTTTTGACTATTATCGGATAACTTTCGCTCTAAATACCTTTACCATCAACTACCATTGTACAATCACCTCTACAATCAGCCTTTACATCTAATCACCCTGGCTATCACTGAATAAGTATCACCACCTGACACTGTCACAAGCATTTAGATTGTTTTCATCATACAAACGATTTTACAACACAATCTAAAATGAGATTTTTCTCAAAATATTTTTAGAATATAATATTTAATTCTTATTTTTTTTGAATTTTATATCTATTAGCGTATACGTAAGATAAATTGTACAAAAGAATTGTCTTAATTATTTAGAGATATTATCTGACATATTGTCATATGCCTAATTTAGGTCCCAAAGCAATGATAATTCGGAAAGTAAAACTATACGGAGGCTTCAGAAATTCTTGATCAGTTTGGCTCCCAAAGCTTCACAGCTATGTTACAAGAAACTTCCATGCCGTGCAGGTAGTATTTATCTGCTTTTTCATGTGAATAAATTTGTTAGCATGATCAAACAGAGGCGGATCCAGGATTTAAATCCTATGAGTTCAATTTTAAGATTTTTAATATTGAACTCATTATATTTTTAAAGTTATAGGTTCATATCTACTATTTTTGTAATTTTAATGAATTTTTACATACAAATTTTTACTCCGCATCAAAAGTTATGGACTCAGTTGAACCGTAGCTAGTACGCTACATCCGCCTCTGCGATCAAACATTTGTTTACATCAAAGAAATACTTGCAGAAAATTGTGTATCTAATACGTGAAGGTCTCAATTATTTGGAGTTGCAAATAAGCGCAAAAAAAGAATGTCTTTATCAAATAGTTTTTCTCCTAATCCAAAAGCTTAAAATATTAGAGAAAGGCAAAATTTACTTGTGTTTTTTACACAACAAATCTCTTTGTGGAAAATTAGATTCTCTTTTCATTTACATAATTGTGCAAATGCATGTTGGTGCATCATAATTTTTTGTCTTTGTTTCTTTTACTGTATATCATAAGTAATGAATTACATAGATTTCCCATCTAAAAGGATAAGAGACATAAAACAGAATAATTTTTATCATCTTATTAAACATACTTTTAAAGTTATCCCAAACGTGAATGTTATGAAATGATATGTTAATATCTTTTTAGTTATATATTATGGTTTATTCATATCTTCTTTTTCTGCTTATACTTTTTTTGAAAAATTAGCCCTCGCATTTGGAAACTATATGAACATCGCCAAATTCATGACCACGATAATCAATTTGCGATTAATCAATAATACATGAAACAGTCATGCGTGGACCCTCTCCACTCACCTTTTTATTATTAATGAAATATCCTTCACTTTTTCTGGAATATTTCTATTTATAACAACTACTCATTCCAATTAAATATTTTTTACTTAGGCATGTGAATGATCAACATCTTGAACTCAACTTTACCCTAAGCTCATCATATATACCTCCAAAGGTGTGCTTCTTTGACCTCCTCTTTCTTTCTTTTATTATGAATTTATTTTAGTCTATATAGCATTACTTGTAATTCAACTTTACTATGAGTATATTTTTTTGGTATAGGAAAATAATGTTAACTCCAATGAGGCTTATGTTCCTCCAGTAGAAAGTCCAGGAACTAATGATTCAAGGGTATGGTGGCCAGCTATTACAATTCTCTCTTTCCTTAATTTGTTAACAAATATATAAACTTAATTTCTTTTACTATGGAATAGTATATTTTCTTATGTAATAAATAAATGCAGGCTAGCTATGTACGCGGTAGAATGCCAAGACTGGATCATTCACCTTCTCGTGCAAGAGTACGTATATCTCACCCCCTAATTTATTTTTCAGTAATTTAACAACTCTATTTTAAATTTTAATTTCAATAGATTGTATTATTTTTTCAATAGATTTGTATATGTAAGCGATTTAAAACAGGAAAGTAATATGTTCCTAAATTTTTGATTTTGATGGAAACTGCAGGGAGAAGTTGTTAAGCAGGAACATAGACAGCGCGACAGAGATTATCCACGAGCGATTAGGTAAAGTTGCCATTTTGGATTAGAAAAGCTTTTGAAAAATATTTTCAAAAATTTAAGACCCTTGTGGTACGGTTGCGTAAGGCTTACAGAAATGCAGGATAAGACTGCGTACAATAAACCCTTGTGGTTCCGTCCTTCCCCGGACCCCGCACATAACATGAGTTTAGTACACCGGGCTGCCCTTATTTGTTTTGAAACAAAATATTTTATGGATATAAAAAGACAATCCTAATGTAGATTCACACAAGACTAAGATGCATTTTTGTATTTTCTCTAAAAGTAATGCACACATACTACTTACATTTCTCCAATATTTTTGTCAATACGTTTTGAATAAACTATGCCAAAATCAAATTCAAGCATACATAAAAATTTGTCATTAATTATGTGATGACTTGTAATGGTACCATAAAATAAAAAAGAATTAAAATTGTGAATTCAATTTGTAACGCATGAAATAAAATAATACAGTTGTGAAAATTACAACAACAACAACAACAACAATAATAATAATAATAATAATAATAATAATAATAAATAAATATTATTATATTATATTTACTTGAAACGTAGGCCTATTAGCAACCTGCTATATGATCCAAGCTTTGCTGCTAAAGGTGAACCAGTGGATCCTCACTTGCGTATGCTGAAGCAGAATCCAAACTTCTGTAAGTTATTCTCTGTTTTTAGTGCCTTTTTAATCCTAGAAATTGTAAACTAAAAGGGAAAAAAAATAGTGTTGTGTAATTTTAACTGTTTTTTATGTGTACCCCTTAAATTGCAGGCAACCCTAAGGTGGGCCAAGACAAATTGATGATTAATTTGAATGAATAATGAATTATGTTATAAGAGGGCAGAAGATCGCCACTTTGCAGTGCAAGAATATTGTACTGAAGTGGAAGCTATTATATCACAATTGAAGAATGACATGTTACAAAAATTATTCTGATATTCTTCTATTATCAATCCTTTTTTTTTTTCTTCCTTAAGAGAACTATTGAAAAACCACATTTCTTAGTACCCATTTCTTTTTCTTTTTTCCCTTAGTACCCTTTTTAATTCCATAAGAGAAAACGACTTTTCATAGTACCCTTTTCAATTTCATACAAGTTTAGCTTTTGAGGTTTTATTGTCAATTTCAAGTTATCAGAAAACCACATCTCTTTGTAAAACTCTTCAAGTTCAATACAACATTATGTTTCTTATCCAACTTTGTTGTTAATTATGCTTTACTTTATAGCACTAGACTTGGCTCCGAGATGGATACAAAGGCTTGTACAATTGGCCATATTTTATGAAAATGAATTTCGGATGACTTAAGGTCCATATAACTTGTAAGGGTTTTGATTTTGGCTCGTCATCTCTACTATACTGTATCAATAAGCAAAACTATACTTTAGTTCTAGGGAATCTTTCTTTCTGTTAAACTAGTATATTCTCTAGTTCAAGATCTAGATTTCCTTCTACCAAAGGTGTTAGAACAAAAGGTTGAGTACAATTAACGCGAATCCAAATGATATATGAAATTTTTAAAAACTATACTGGAAGATAAAATGATAGAAAATTAACTACAGGAAATGTTCAAGAACTGTAAATGTAAACACAACTGTTTCGTCTGGACCATCACCAAATATCCCAAATCCGTACTCTTTAAGCCGCTGATGAGTTCAATGATGGTAGGTTATAATCTCGTATTTTAGTCGCTTATTGCACTCTAATTTACTGTACTTTACTTGTGTTTGAGCTTTAATAGATAATGTTTTGCACTTATTGTGTGTTTTATGCCTTGTAGGAGTGATTCCGAGCTATGTAGATGTTATGGGATGAATTTGAGTGATTTGGAGCTTTGAAGTCTGAGTAAAAGCCCAAGGGATTAAGCCGGGATCGTGTTCGGGGGTCGAGGACCAAGTCTGGACGTCAAAACGCAAGAAAAATCCGTACTATGAGAAATCCCCACTGCCGCACCGCGTGGGGCGCCGCGCTTGTACATTTCTCTACTGCCTGTCATAACCAACTCTCTGGATTTTTTCATTAATGCCCGCATGGCGTGTCGCCCCATGCGGCGCGCCTGTGTATTTTTTACAGAGTAATTTTTCTATTCGGCTAGCAGAAGATGATTTCGTCTGGACCCGACCCTACTTGGTATAAATAAATGGAAAAATATTATTTTCTGAAATTTTGACACATATTCGACCTAAGGAAGCTAAGGAGGAGTTGGAGGAGCAAAGGCACAAGGAGTTCATCATTCAATCCTCACTCAAGGACCGAGTTTGGATCGTTTTATGTTTTCCTTTACTTTAAACATATTTGTGATGAATTGCTCCATATCTATGGAATAGTTCCCTTTAGGGTTTGATGGATTGGGTGTATTGATGATTGTTTGTAGATTATAACTTTCGTTTTATGCATTGAAGCGTTTTTGGATGATTTCATTGTTGCATCTATATTCACTTGTTCATGTAATCGAGAGAGGCATAACTTGTGATAATTTTGCATTATATTGTTGGTTAAGTTCATTAATTCTTCTTAGTAATTAAAAGAGGCTAGTTGAATCATTGATTAAACCTTGTTAGGAGGATAATCGAGAGAGGTTCTCCTAAAGACCAATCCACTACGCATTCTTTCATATCTTCACGTGCTTAAATTGGTTCATCTTGTGAGGTTAAGACTCAATTGAGAAAGAAGTTTTTTCTGAACGTTTGAACTAATAATTGAGTGAATTCGAGAGACTCAATTAAACATTAAAAGTGAATTATCTAGAGTTAGAACCCAAACAATTATCTTACACATATCCTATCAAAACCCTATCTTCTCCCATTGATAACCTTCTTTGCTTATTCCTTGTTTCGATAATCATTAGTCAATAGCTTTAGATTCTTAATTAATTTTAGTTATTAATCATATAATTCTCGATTGTTGATTCTCCTGGATGTCAATCAAACTAGAAACTACAAAAATATTGTTTAACTCCAATCCCTGTGGATACGATATTATATTATACTATATTTGACTAGCGAGCATAATTTAAGTGGTGTTCCGAGCTCGTCAAAGTTTGGCGTCGTTGCCGGAGATTGGCAATCAATAGTGTTTGAAATAGTTTGTAGTGCTAATTTAGGAATTTTTATTTTTAGTTTTAGTTTTTCCTTTTTACGTTTGGTGTTCTTTGATTGTGCGCATGCTACAGGTTAGGTTGGTGCATGACTCAAGCTTCTGCGAAAGAAGTGCTACCATACGAGCCAGAAATTGAAAAACAACTGCGACAGCTGAAGAAGGAAAGAAATCTCACCTAGACAACAGAAAAGGTTGGGCAATCTTCAACCAAAGAATTTCTGGCTGGGAACAGTGAAGATAATGTGAATTTGGCTGCGAGAGAAGCACCCCAACAAAGAGAACAAGATGCACGGGATGCTGAGGAAACAGTTATTAGAGATGCGCGGAACATCTATGAAGAAGAGAGGGGTCTCAGACTTAATCAACATCAACCCTTTCCTAGGAGATCACTTGGCGACTATGCTAGACCGAGATCTACAATCAAGGTTTATTAAGTGTTAGACCACCCCAATTGCAGCAAACAATTTTGAATTAAAGCAGGAGTTGCTTCAAACCCTTCAGAACTGTTGTGTCTTCAGAGGGAAGAGAAAATGAAGATCCAAACACACATCTAATGGACTTCGAGGAGATTATGAATACCTTTCAATACAATTGTGTGTCACAAGATGCAGTGTATCTAAGGGCATTCCCTTTTTCTCTTAAAGATGATGCAAAGCAGTGGCTTCGAAGCATACCTACGGGATCAATTAGAACATGGGAGGATATGACAAGAAAATTCCTTGATAAATATTTCTCCTCAGCTAAGACAGGCAAGTTTAGAAGAGAAATTCATAACTTCTGTCAAAAAGATACTGCAACTGTTTTTGAAGCATGGGAGAGGTTTAAGGAGATTGTTATAAAGTGTTAACATAGCGGAATTCAACTCTGGATGAAACTCCGAAACTTTTGGGATGGATTGACACCGGCCTCATGTAGAACATTGAGCAATGCAACTGGAGGTCCGTTGATAAAAAAGACTTCAGAGGAGATAGTCATAATTCTTGACGAGTTATCTGAAGATGCAAATCAGAGGCTCTCTGAGAGTGATGAAAGAAGAAGATCAACTGGTGATCACCAGGTTAATGCTAACACATATGTGCAGGTACAACTTGATGCTATGGCCAAAAAGATAAGGAAGCTGACCTTAGCGTCGATACAAAGTGAGCCTCACGCAGCTTGTGTCACACCTCCTTTTTACCCCCAAAAGATATATGTATGTGTATGGATTTTTGTGGGTTAAAAGAGTTTTTCACTACTAGAAATTCGGTAAAAACCGACCAACGTTGGTCGATAATGGCCAAAAACCGACCAAAACGCGACCATTTACGTGTGGACGGTATTTTTGTGGTCGGAAAGGCATACCGACCAAAGTTGGTCGGAAATTACCGACCAACTTTGGTCGGTCAATTATATTAAAAAAATATATATATTGCAAAAAAAACCGATCAAAGTTGGTCGGTTTTTTCCGACCAAAGTTGGTTGGTATTTTAATTATGTAATAAAAAGATTCACCATCTAGGAATCGAACCGGGGTCTGTACTGTGGCAGGATACTATTCTACCACTAGACCATTAATACATTTTGTTTTAAAACTGTATTTTATTTGATTTATACTCTTTAATTGTATTTTCGCACGAAAATAACCGACCAAAGTTGGTCAGTTTATTAAAAAGTAAAATTACCAACCAAAGTTGGTTAGTTTTTTTAAATGACCGGCCGAGTTAACAGACCAATTTTGGTCGGTTTTTTTAATATTAATTTTTATTTATTTTAATTGAAAAACCGACCAAAGTTGGTCGGTTTCTTGAAATATAAATTTTGCGGGACACAAAAATAGTTACCCGCATTTTTGTGCCAAAGAAAACCGACCAAAGTTGGTCGGTTTCGTAAAAAAAATTTTTTTTTTTTTTTGAAAAACCGACCAACTTTGGTCGGTTTTTTGGTTGGTTTTTTGACCGACCAAAGTTGGTCGGTCGACCTTGGTCGGTTTTTGCCGAATTTCTAGTAGTGTTTCCATTTTAAGTGACGTTTTTGAAGTAAGGATTATTTTATTATTCAGAATCGCCACTTGAAATTTGATTTTTGGGTGTTCCAAGTCACCTTTTATTTGAATCTCTATTCAAAGGAAGATTTGACTCTTTCCCCGAGTCCTGTGATTCTAGCACGATCGCTTTATTGACTACAACTTGGCTTATATTAATTTTGGATAACTTGTATTTTATTGGTTCTCATGTTTTACCTATGTTCGCTTTTATTGCTTGATTAGATTTATGAAAATTATCTTGAAATAAGTCACGCGTACGTGTACTCATTTTTGTTTGGCGTGTCAAGAATCATGTCACGTGTACGTGTACACAATCAATAACACATTTATTATTCTTAAAATTGTTCGTGCAAAGTCGCGCGAATGCGTACCTTGATTTATTTTGGGAATCATAATTATGTCACGCGAACGTGTACATAATCACGATAATAGATTTGTTACTACGTGCCTAAATCACACTAGCAATTTTGACATAAGTTGGCGTTATTTATTAAAGAATGATGGACCAAGCTTACGAATTTTAAACCTTTGGGCTGCTAAGTTCAAGTCAATCGCCCACTAAATGTCTAAAACCCAAATTATAAATCTGATTATCAAACTCATGTTCTTTCCATGTTAGCCAAAAGAAATACAAGGCCCGATTAAATCTTTAACAGTCAAACGGTCCAAACTCTATACTAACACAAAGAAAACAGGTCCTAAACAACAGTAGCATAACATAAAACAAATAGTGAAGCAATTTAATATGGAATCAAACTCTCACGTAGTTCATGGATAAAAATAACTTGAATGTGTTGTGTCAAATCTCAACAAATAGTCAAACATATTTAAATGATCATGTAAGGAGTAGGGAAGAATTGAACCTTTATACAAATGAATTTGAGTTAAAATTACATGAACTTGGAGATTATAGAACTCTCAACCGGAAAATTTGCCAGTGACCACGACGGAACCAGCGACTCGAGACCTCAATGGCAACCTCGCACTCCACTTTTGATACTGCTGTTTTTGGGGTTAAAGAGTAGTGAAAAAGATGACCATTCGTGACTGATTTTGTTGAAATTTAGGGGGCAGTTTCGCGGCTGATTGTAGCTGGATTTTGCTGCGTTATTGAGTATTTTTAGCCGAATTTAAGTTGGGTTTGAGGGCTGTTTTAGGTAGTGCTTTGGCTGGAGTTTGGGGCTGACTTCAGCTAATTTTTGTTGCTTTTTGTTTTGGCTATTTTCGCAGCTGATTTTGCTGCGATTTTGGGATGGATTTTGAGGTGTTTTATGGGGTATTTTGGGGTGAAGATGAAGTTGATTTTGGGGGGTGATTTTAGTGACGTTTTGGGGTTGCTTCAAGGTGGAAAAGGGGGTCTTTGTGCAGCTATTTGGGGGCCATTTTACTGCTGCGTTTTGAGAGGTTTTGCGGTAGATTTCAAGTGGAGTTTTTTTATTCTCTTTTTGCTCATTTTGGAGATCCATTTAATGGGGTTTTATGGCTGCTTTTTTTACTGTTTTATGGCTGAAAGTGACCAGATTTTCATGAGCTTTAGACACTAATTTTGTAGGGTGCAAGATGATGCCTTTCTCCTCTTTTTACGCCATTTTTCCCTTGTTGTCCCCCTCTTTCCTCCTCCCTTTTTTGACTTTTTGTTGTGTGTGTTTATATTAGTAAGAGAGAGTGGGAGTGCGAGTTGTTAAAGAGTAAGAGTGGGGGAAGTGAGAAGTTAGGTATTTGAGAGATGAGTGGGGAAAATTCAAGCATGGTCAAAAATTAAGTGCTCACATCATGCCCCTCTCTATTTGGAAACATGAAGAGTTTTCACGCAAAGAAATGATGAGCGATATGACTAATTTTTGGCCATACCATTATTCAAAAGAGAGAGATAAGAGAAAAGAGTGCAACCGAGTCCTGATTTTGGACAGCCTACATATCCCGGATTATAAGAGAATTAGGTCGCGGGTAGTTTAAGGAAAAGGATGGAATACTGAGTTGGAGAGTCGAGTGAGGTTCCGTCGAGGCTCCGGTCTGTATTCCCATTATTACATCAAAATCAAAAGAAACTAAACAATCCTATCAGCTATGAGTTACAAGATTCATATCTATAAGTCTTCTAAAACTTGATCTTAAGTCTAGACTGGTTCTTCACGCAGAATCTGATCTGAACCTTGATGCTTGCTAGCTGCAGGTGCAAGTTCATTCTTCTACGGCTTCTTCTGATCAAAACGGAATATGTAAGGCTCGCAACTTCAGTCCTGTCTTGAGCAGTCCACATTTTTTCATCCACTTCTACATTTTGGATTCATTTCTTTTTATTTTATTTTCTTTATTCTGGATTGAGAATTCCTTTTTTTGTCATCTCAAACCATGTGCCTCGAGGTAAAACCTGCTCAGACACCAAAACAAACGAATGAAATTTTTCTGCCACACTTTTCACTATGAAAATTTCGTGAGTTATTGTAACAAATTTCTAAAATACTTCTTTATTAAAAGCACTAAAGTATCAGGATTGGTGTACCTTGGAAAATATGATTCTTTGGGAATGGTGTACCCTGATTGTCTAAATGGTGTCTCAACTAAGGATTGGTATACCTTATATTGGAAAATACAGCTAGGGATTGGTGTACCCTATACTAGAAAGGATATCAGGGAGTGGTGTACCCTACATTTCAGCTTGACTCAACTAGGGAGTGGTGTACCCTATGTTAGAAAATATAACTAGGGATTGGTGTACCCTATATTGGTAAGGACACTAGGAAGTGATGACCCTATGTCTAAAATATCATTAACTGGGGAGTGGTGACCCTATGTTGGAAAACACAGCTAGGAATTGGTGTACCTTATACTGGTAAGGAGACTAGGGAGTGGTGACCCTAAGTCTAAAATATCATCAACTAAGGAGTGGTGACCCTATGTTGGAAAGTAAAACTAGGGATTGGTGCATCCTATACTAGTAAGGGAATGTAACCAAGGGTTGGCACCCTGTATTACTGAAAAAGAATGCAACCAGGGGTTGGTACCCTATATTACTGGTAAGGGAATATAACCAGGGGTTGGCGCCCTATATTACTGAAAAGGAAATATAACCAGGGGTTGACGCTCTGTATTACTGAAAAGAAATATAACCAGGGGTTGGCGCCCTGTATTACAGAAAAGTAATGTAACTAGGGGTTGACACCCTGTATTACGGAAAGGAAATATAACTAGGGGTTGGTACCCTGTATTACTGAAAGAAAATTTAACCAGGGATTGGTGACCTGTATTACATAAAGGAAATGTAACCAGAGGATGGCACCCTGTATTACGAAAAAGGAAATGTAACCAGGGGATTGCACCCTATATTAAGGAAAAGGAAATATAACCAGGGGTTAGTGCCATGTATTACTGAAAAGGAAACGTAACCAGGGGTTGACACCTTATATTAATCAAAAGGAAATATAACCAGGGGTTGCCGCCCTGTATAACTAAAAAGAAAATATAAACAGGGGTTGGCGCTCTATATTAATGAAAAGGAAATGTAACCAAGGGTTGGTGCCCTGTATTAATGAAAAGGGATATAACCAGGGGTTGGCGCCCTGTATTACTGAAAGATAAATGTAACCAGGGGTTGGCACTCTGTATTTCTAAAAAGGGATGTAACCAGGGGTTAGCGCCCTGTATTACTGAAAAAGGGGATATAACCAAGGGTTGGTGTCCTATATTACTGAAAGGAAAATATAACCATAGGTTGGTGCCCTGTATTACTGAGAAGGAAATATAACCAAGGGTTGTCACCCTGTATTACTGAGAAAGAAATATAACTATGAGTTGTCACCCTGTATTACTTAGAGAGAAATGTAACCAAGGGTTGGCACCCCGTATTACTAAAAAAGAAAGTAACCAGGGATTGGTACCCTATATTACTAATATAAGTTGAATCCCCCCTAAGCGAAAAAGGTTATACCTGGTTAAAACATCCTGAGCAAAGAGTATTTCTACCTGGATATATGAACTGGATCCCCCTAGGCGAAAAGGTTCTACCTGGGTTAAGCTACGTAAAACAGCATGAGCGAAAGGTACTTCTACTCGAAAATATGAGTTGGATCCCCCTAGGCGAAAAGGTTCTACCTGGGTTAAGCTACGTAAAACAGCATGAGCGAAAGGTACTTCTACTCGAAAATATGAGTTGGATCCCCCTAGGCGAAAAGGTTCTACCTGGGTTAAGCTACGTAAAACAGCATGAGCGAAAGGTACTTCTACTCGAAAATATGAGTTGGATCCCCCTAGGCGAAAAGGTTCTACCTGGGTTAAGCTACTAAAACAATCTGAACCGGAAATATGAGTTGGATACCCGTAGGCGAAAAGGTTCTATCTAGGTTAAACTACTTAAAACAACCTGAGCAAAGAGTACTTCTACCCGAAACTATGAGTTGGATCCCCCTAGGCGAAAATGTTCTACCTAGGTTAATCTACAAAAAGCAAGCATGGGCGAAGAGTACTTCTACCCGAAAATGTGAGCTGGATCCCCCTAGAGAAAAAGGTTCTGCCTGGGTTAATCTACATAAACCAAGCTTGAGCGAAGAGTACTTCTACCCGGAAATATGAGCTAGATCCCCTTAGGCGCAAAGGTTCTACCTGGGTTAAACTACGTAAAACATCCTGAGCGAAGAGTACTTCTACCCGGAAATATGAGCTAGATCCCCTTAGGCGCAAAGGTTCTACCTGGGTTAAACTACGTAAAACATCCTGAGCGAAGAGTACTTCTACCCGGAAATATGAGCTAGATCCCCTTAGGCGCAAAGGTTCTACCTGGGTTAAACTACGTAAAACATCCTGAGCGAAGAGTACTTCTACCCGGAACTATGAGCTAGATCCCCCTAGGCTACAAGGTTCTACCTGGGTTAAGCTACGAAAACCATCCCGACCGAAGAGTACTTCTACCCGGAACTATGATCTAGATACCCCTAGGCGAAAAGGTTTTACCTAGGTTAAGCTACATAAAACACCCTAAGCGAATAGTACTTTTACCCGGAACTTTGAGCTGGATCCTCTTAGGCAAAAAGGTTCTACCTGGGTTAAGCTACGTAAAACATCCTGAGCGAAGAGTACTTCTACCCGAAAATATGAGCTGGATCCCCCTAGGAGAAAAGGTTCTACCTGGGTTAAGCTACAAAATTAATCTGTAATAGTGATGCATGCTAAAAATAAAAGAAAATGGAGATTTTTCGAAACTTACCTTTGGTGACATTCATCCTTTAAGAATCGCCATTCTGTATTGCTTTGTTCCTGCTTAAAAATAAAGAAAAATTATGAGTTTTAAAAGTGGTGGTCGATTTGTCGCATTGATGTCTTTGCCAGCTTGGCTTTGTGCCCATCTTTTTTTGATGATGATTTCAACTTGCCACTAGATGTTTCCTGAATACCACTTGCATTTCTAGCCCCGAAGAGCCTTTGACTTTTCAATTTTTTTATATGACAGTTGGTCGCGTGGGACTTAACCGTTTCAACTTTATTTTGCCCTTATAGGTACTTTCAATTTGATTTCCTGCTTTTTAGAGTTTTTGATTTCAAAGCATCAGCCACCATGTCCAGTCGGGGTTGACTTGATGTCCCTGCCGAGGTTGGGTGCCTCTTGAACATTAGCTTGTATCAAACAAAAGCCATGTAAATTAGTCTTGCCATCCCTTCTTCGCCTTAGTTTTGAAACAGAGTTAGACCGAAAGGAATTCAAAGAACAACAAACAATGGAATGGACAATGAATTTAGACAAGAGGTATCCCTTTCAGGGAAAGGAAAGAAGGACTTATCTGGAATACATGCGGACTTCAATGAACATGACATGCCTTTTGGACTGGATGTTTGATCTGTGTAAACCGTCCGACTCTCAGAAATTTATCACAACTTTTGCCTGAAAACCAAGAAACCATGCCAGGACTGTATAGATGCCAATGGCTGTGAAGATCCTTTTTTCGATCAGTAGTGCCCTTTGTGGGTTTTCAACAACTGGCCTCTCTTATTTCTCTTTTTCTCTGCTCATCATCGCCCTATGGTGCCCGTGAAGGTTTTCACCAATAAGACTCTCATTTTATTTCTCTCATTTTTGTTGCATCAGATCCAAGTGACTGTATCTTCCAATCTTGAACATTCTCGTTGACTGATCGGAAGCACTTGAAAAGAATTTGGGTAAAAAGCATTTGGATTGAATTACAAATTTGGAACCTTTCGGGCGAAACCGTCGCCGAAACATTATAATTTCTGCCCCAGTTTCAACTTTTGGGGAAATGTGGATTTTTTATTTTGGTGTGACTGAACCCTAGTGAGAGGCTGCTTACGTATCCTTTCGGAATCAAGTCGAACGTAGTTCACTAAACTTTATTTTTTATTTTCTTTTGCCTTTCTTTTCCTTTATTTCTTTTTATTTTTTCATTTTTTTCTTTTGTGTTTTTTATTTTTTAATAGCATCTTCAGGTTCCAAAGAGGGTAATCAAAGAAAGGTAACCGACTCAAAAGGGTTAGCAAAGGGTTGATGGTATTTGGATAGCGAGAATGAAAGCTTTCGTCATCCCAATCAGAGAACATTAATGCTACATAGAGGCTCAAACATAGTACCTTTTGACTGCATCCGCATTGACGGTTATTTCAGAGACATTTCCTTCGATGCTTCCCAGGTACAATGCTCGCTTTTGCAGTACTCTCGTTACAATGTATGGACCTTTCCAATTTTGAGCTAATTTTCCTTTAGCTTCTTCATGAGGTGGGAGGATACGTCTCAGAATGAGTTGTCCTATTTCAAATTTCCTGGGCCGCATTTTTTTGTTGTAGACACGGGCCATTCTTTGTTGGTACAACTGCCCGTGGAAAACTACAACCAATCATTTTTCATCAATCAGTATCAATTGTTCCAATCAGTTCTTGACCCAATCTTTATCCTCAATCTCGGCTTCAACAATGATCCGAAGAGAGGGAATCTCAACTGCGTTCCAATTTTCTATTAATTTTCTTACAAGCCTTGTCTTCAAAACATTTTGTTTCTTGATTCATTATTTCGGGGTCTGACAGCGTTTTAGGATCTGGGCATGAAGTCCGCAAGCATGTCATGTCATTAAAATTTGCATTAACAAAACTGAAAGAGAATAAGAAAAGTGACAAGATTAAGAAAAGAAACATTCCTAGACAATGAAATATTAATTTCATTTGATTTTGTTTAAAATTTTTAAAGATAGAAGGGTTTACATAAAAAAGCAAAGCAGTGAAGTAAAACATTCGTATTACACTCTGAAATAATTCGGACGCAGAAAAGATAGCAAGACCGGCTACTGAGACTCCCATCTAACAGAGAACATTTCAAGTTTGGCGCTCGTTTTTAGGTTTCTGTTCTGCCGCGGCAATTGCTATTGTGGCTTTCAATGATGGATCATCAATTCTTCAACTGCCCTTTTGAGGGTCCAACAATCCTCTGTATCATGTCCCACTGCTCCAGAGTGGTATTCACATCTAGCATCAGCTTGGTACGAGGGGGACTCGGGGTTTGGCTGGTTTGGGGCCACTGGCTGCAGCAGACCTAGCCCGATTAGCTTTTGAAACAAACTTGAATATGATTCACCAATAGGGGTGAACTCATTCCTTCTGAAGGACTCTCTTGGGTGAAGATTGTATTGGGGAACATTTGGTTGGAGATTATATGGAGCTTCGTAGGGATGGGCATTTATGGGATGTGGAGCTCGATTTTATGTATAATGTTGTGGCCGCGTATAAGGTTGCGCATTCATCACCACATAGGGAGGTGGTGCCATGGCATAAGCAGCATCTTGATGGGGACAATAGTGTTGCGGGACCTTAGGAAGCATATATGATTGGTTGAATGACCTGCAGGGCCCCCTCGAGCGCGAAGCCATCATGGCTCCCTCTTCCCTCCTGTTTCTGTTCATCAAACCCTCCGAACCATTCTGAACGGTCTATGATGTGGCCTTAAAGGCAGCGTGACTCAAGATTCGGCATGTTTTAAACCATTTTCGACCCTCTCCCCAATTTTGACATCCTCGGTGAATGGATTACCCATAGCGGACATCATGTTCTAGAAGTAGTCTGCCTCTTGGGTTTGTGGGAAGACCATAACCATTTTTGTTTCGTCCATTGGAGGCTCTACCCTGCCGGCTTACTCGCACCATTTGACAGCAAATTCACGGAAACTTTCCGCGGTTTTCTTTTTCAAATTGGACAAAAAGTTCTTATTTTTGGGATTTTTTACTCTTGCTTTCTTTCTATTCTTTTTTGGGTTGTTTTTCGCTCTTTGTTTTTCTTTGTTATTTTTGTCACTCCTTTCATTATTTTGCTTTCTTCTCTTTTTTTCGGTTTATTTAATGGCTATGATCGAATCCGATGAGGATTGCCTACGTATAATGACGCCGCATGAATCAGATCATCACTCTTTGTTTTTCTTTGTTATTTTTGTCACTCCTTTCATTCTTTTGCTTTCTTCTCTTTTTTCGGTTTATTTAATGGCTATGATCGAATCTGATGAGGATTGCCTACGTATAATGACGCCGCATGAATCAGATCATCACGTAGTTCAGGGGAAGATCATGAATAAAGTAAATAAACTAACTCTTTTTTCCTTTATTTCTTTTTTTCATATACAAAACAGACCAAGAAAGCTCCTAACAAGGAAAATATTTTTGAATTTTGAGTTTTTTTTTTTTTTTTT
>AWOL01S0039185.1:49834-65098 GCA_000715115.1 Nicotiana otophora | reverse complement strand
CCCCCCCCCACAAATAACACATATTAATTAAGTTTACTTATCGGGTAAATTCCCTCTTACAAGGTTAGAAAAGAGACTTACCTCGTCTCAAAGCCTACTTCCCAATTCAAGAATGCTCTCAAACCTCCAAATTTGATGCCAACCGACTCAAAACTAGTCAAACATTACATAAATCAATCAATCTATGCTCAAAAAGTCATATCTCCACTATTAGAGTGATTACCCAACCCAAATTATAATATTTCTAAAATTTACCCCCGGGCCCACATACCTGGATTCCGAAAATTTTGAAGAAAGTTGTTACCCATAACCTTAGGAACATAAATATATGGTTTTCACTAAGTTTCATAATCATTTTTGTGGTAAAATCTCATTTGTTATTAAACCCTAGGTTTTTCATCTAAACCCATGATTTCTACTAATTTTCATGTTGAAATCTACACATAATCCATGTATTAAACTCACATTAAGGTAGGAATTACTTGCCCTCAATAGCTAGGTTGAAGTCTCCCTTTTTTAAGCTCTAAAATCGCCCAAATGTGTGAATAATGGGAGAAAAATGCCTAAGTCCCGTATTAAATAAAGTTCACTGCCTTCAGCGATTTTGGCACCTAGGGTCATAGGGCCGCACCTACGCCCTCGCTTCTGCGGACAAAAGTCGGCTTCTGCGGAACTCCCCTGGGCCGGTTGGTGTCGCTTCTACGGATGGGTTTCCGCTTCTGCGGTCCCTCTTTTGTGGAGCATGGGCCGCACCTGCGGAACCTGTGCTACTCTTCCTTGGCCGCTTCTCCGAGGCTTGGCTCGCACCTGCGAGCTCGCACCTGCGGCTGTCCAAGCGCAGGTGCGCTTATGGCAGACTTGATGCTTCAGCTGTTGTTCCAAATTCTCATCTTGGTCCGTGCCTCGTCCAATTGACACTCGGGGCCCCCGGAGCCCCGTTCGAACATACCAACAAGTTTTAAATCATAAAACGGACTCGCTCGAACTCTCGAAATGCCTGAAACAACATCAAAACTAAGAATCACACCCCAAAACCAATTGAATCAAACTTAAGAACTTCAAGTTCTTCAATTTACTTCCAATGCGCCGAAACGTACTTAAACTACTCAGAATGACACCAAAGTTTGCGTGCAAGTCTTAAATGATATTACAGAACTATTCCCGGTCTCAGAATTCCATTTGGACCTCGATATCACCAAAATCTGCTCCCAACCAAATTTAAAGAACTTCTAAAACCTTCAAGAACCCACTTTCACTATTAGGCGCCAAAATGCTCCCGGCTCATCCAAAACCCGATCTGAACATACGCCCAAGTTCGAAATTATTATACGAACCTATTGGAACCGTCAAATTCCAATTTCGGGGTCACCTACTCAAAATGTTGACCGAAGTCAAACTTGGCCTTTTAAGCCAACCTTAAGGAACCAAGTGTTCCGATTTCAACCCGAACCCTTTCAAATCCCGAACTAACTATCCCTGAAAGTTATAAAACAATAAAAGCATATACGGGAAGTCTTATTTAGGGGAACGGGGTTCTAAAAATCAAAACGACCGGTCGGGTCGTTACATTCTCCACCTCTTAAGCAAACGTTCGTCCTCAAAGGGGTTTAGATTCATACCTGAGGTGCTGAATAAGTGTGGATATCTTCTCTGCATGTCCTCCTCGGACTCCCAGGTTGCCTCCCCAACTGGTTGGCCCCTCCACTGAACCTTTACTGCGGAAATCCTCTTGGACCTCAAATGACGATCCTGTCTAGCAACAATGGCAACGGCTCCTCCTCATAACCCAAGCTCTCATCTAGTTGAATAGTGTTGAATTTTAACACATGTGACAAGTCGGCGTGATACCTCCGGAGCATAGACACGTGAAATATCGGATGAACCCCTGATAGGTTGGGAGGTGAAGCAAGCTCATAAGCAGCCTTCCCAACCCGCCTCAACATCTCAAATGGACCTATAAACTTTGGGCTCAACTTGCTCTTCTTCCCGAATCTTATAATGCCCTTCATCGGCGAGACTTTCAAGAGAACCTTCTCGCCTACCATAAATGATACATCACGCGCCTTCTGATCCGCGTAACTCTTCTGTCTGGACTGTGCTGTGCGAAGTCGCTCCTGATTCAAATTTACCTTTTCCAAGGCATCCCTCACCAAATCAGTATCATATAACTTAGCCTTGCTGGGCTCAAACCACTTGATAGGAGAACGACATCGCTGACCATATAAAGCCTCAAGTGGAGCCATCTCGATGTTGGACTGATAACTGTTATTGTAAGCAAACTTGACCAAAGGCAAGAACTGATCCCACTGTCCCCCAAAGTCAATCACACATGCTTTGAGCATTTCCTCCAAGATCTGAACTGTCCGCTCTGACTGTCGTTGGTCTGTGAATGAAATGCGGTGCTGAGCTTTACACGGGTCCCCAACTCACTCTGTACGACTCTCCAGAAATACAAAGCGAACTGAGGGCCTCTGTCTAATCTGATGGTAACAGGTACACCGTGCAACCGAACTATCTCCCGAATATAAATCTGGGCAAACCTCTATGAAGTATAAGTAGTTGCAACTGGAATGGAGTGTGCTGACTTGGTCAACCTGTCAACAATAACCCAAACTGTATTGAACTTCTGCAAGGTCCGCGGAAACCTAACTACGAAGTCCATAGTAATGTATTCCCATTTTTGCTCTGGTATAGTCATCTGTTGGAGTAAGCCATCTGGCCTCTAATGCTCATACTTAACCTGCTGGCAATTTAGGCACCTAGCTACATACTCAACTATGTCTTTCTTCATCCGCCGCCACTAATAATGCTATCTCAGGTCCCGATACATCTTCGTAGCATCTGGATGAATGGAATACTGAGAACTGTGTGCCTCCTCTAAAATCCTCTCCCTCAAGCCATCGACATTAGGAATACATAGATGACCCTAGAGTCGTAGGACACCATCCGCGCCAATAGAAACCTCCTTGGCAACACCCTGTAGTACCGTCTCTCTAAGAACTGCCAAGTGTGGATCATCAAACTGTCGAGCCTTGATCTGCTCCAATAGTGAAGACTAGGCAACAACACATGCAAGGACTTGTCTAGGCTCTGAATATCCAACCTCACAAGTCTGTTCGCCAAGGAATGAATATCCAAAGCTAGTAGTCTCTCTTCTGCTGAAATAAATGCCAAGCTACCCATACTCTCTGCCTTCCTGCTCAAGGCATCCGCGACCACGTTCGCCTTGCCCGGATGATAAAGAATGGTGATGTCATAGTCCTTCAATAACTCAAGCCATCTGCGCTGCCTCAAATTCAGATCCCCTTGCTTGAACAAGTGCTGCAAACTGCGGTGATCAGTGTAAATCTCACAAGGCACCCCATATAGATAATGCCTCCAGATCTTAAGAGCATAAACAATTGCGGCCAACTCCAAATCTTGCACAGGATAATTCTTCTCATGGGGCTTCACCTAATGTGAAGCATATGCAATAACTCGCCCCTCTTGCATCAATATACAACCCAAGCCAACACGTGAAGTGTCGCAATACATAGTATACATCCCAGGATCGAAAGGCAACACTAGAATTATGATGTAGTCAAGGCCGTCTTGAGCTTCTGAAAACTCGCCACACAATCATCGGACCAACGGAACGGAGCACCCTTCTGGGTTAATCTAGTCAAATATGTTGCAATGCATGAAAATCCCTCCACAAAGCGGCGATAATAACCTGCTAACCCCAGGAAACTCCTGATCTCAGCCGCTGAAGTGGGACGAGGCTAACTCTGAACTGCCTCAATCTTCTTGGGGTCCAGCTTAATATACATGCCTGATACGACATGCCCCAAGAATGCCATAGAATCTAACCAAAACTCACACTTAGAGAACTTAGCGTACAGCTTCTATTTCAGCAAAGTCTGGAGCTCAAATGCTGCTCGTGCTCCCCCAGGCTACGTGAATATATCAAGATGTCATCAATGAAGACAATGACGAACGAATCAATATAAGTCCTGAACACCATGTTCATCAAATCCATAAATGACGTTGGGGCATTGATCAAGTTGAAGGACATCACTAGAAACTCATAATGACCATATCTAGTACGGAAAGCAGTCTTCGGAACATCTGAGTCCCGAATCTTCAACTGATGATACCCTGACCTCAAGTCAATCTTAGGGAACACCCTAGCACCCTGCAACTGATCAAACAAATCATCGATACGTGGCAATGGGTACTTGTTCTTGATAACTTTGTTCAACTGGTGGTAATCAATGCACATCCGCATAGTTCCATCTTTCTTCTTCACAAATAACACCGGTGCACCCCAAAGGTGATATACTTGGTCTGACAAACCCCTTTGCTAACAACTCTTCAAGCTGCTCCTTCAACTCTTTCGGAGCCATACGATATGGTGGGATAGATATAGGCGGGGTACCCGGAGCCAAGTCAATACAGAAATCAATATTATGATCTAGTGGCATGCCTGGAAGGTCAGAAGGAAACACATCGGCGAACTACCGGACTACTGGAACTGAATCAATCGTTAGAGACTCTATGGTGGTATCCCGAACATAGGCTAGATAATCCAAACAACCTTTCTAGACTATATGTCGAGCCTTCAAAAAAGAGCTAACCCGACTAGATGTACTGACAAACGAACCCTTCCACTCTAATCTAGACAACTCTGCATTACTAAGGTAATAGTCTTGGCATGGCAATCAAGGATGGAGTAATATGGGGATAACCAGTCCATGCCCAGGATGACCTCAAAGTCGATCATATCAAGTAATAAAAGGTCCTCTCTAGTCTTGTAACCACAGAATGTGACCACACAAGACCGATAGATCCGATCCACAACCACAGAATTGCCCACAGGAGTGGTCACATAAACAGGAGTACCCAAGGACTCGCGAGGAATATCCAGGAAATGAGTAAACATAGATGATACATATGAATAGGTAGATCCTAGATCAAATAACACTGAAGCATCCCTACCGTAGACAGAAATAATACATGTGATCACGGCATCTGAGGCCACTTCATCTGGTCTGGCAGGAAAAGCATAGAATCTAGCTGGGGCACCGGCTGGCTGGCCTCCACCTAACTGAACAATAGCTGGCTAACCTCCCCTTGCCTGGCCTCCACCTCTAGGACGACCCCTACCTACATGTCCCCCACCTCTAGGCGGTCGGACATCTGGTGCTACAATCATGGGTTGATGGACCTGCTATACTTCCTTGCCCCGAAGTCTGGGACAAAATCTCTTCATGTGACTCGGATCTCCACACTCGTAACAACCTCTCGGTACCATAGATTGCTGCTCCGAAGTCTGACCCTGATGGCCTGAATACCCACTAGAAGGACCCTGGATGGCTGGTGGGCAGTATGAACTCTAGGGCATGGCACTGAAATAGGCACAGGAAGAACCCTGATGAATTGGTAGGCGATAAGAACTCTCTGGCATAGCACTAAAATAGGGTCACGTTGGAGCACCCCGAGGAGGCAGTGGTGCTGGATATGTGGACCTGCTATGCTGACCCCTCCCAAACTGACCGTTGCCCCTAGTCGGGGCACCTCTAAACTCTCTAGAGAAACGGGTCCTCTTGTCCTATTGCATCTGCTCTATACCCATCTGGCGGTAGCCCTCAATCCTCCGAGCAATCTTCACTACTAGCTGATAATCAGTACCCATCTCAACCTCCCGGGCCATACTAGCCCGAATACTGGGGTGCAACCCCACAATAAATCTACGCACTCTCTCTGTGTTGGTAGGAAGTATCATGAGTGCATGGCGAGACAACTTAGAGAATCTCGCCTCATAATCGGTCACTGACATTTGACCCTGCTCGAGCTACTCGAACTGACCTCACAACTCTTCCCTCTGAGAGGGTGGAATATACCTTTCCAAGAAAAGCAGTGTAAACCGGTCCCAAGTCATGGGAGGAGAGCCTGATGGTCTGCCAAGAAGATAAGACTGCCACCATCTACGGACCCTGCCCTCCAGCTGGAAGGTAGTGAAATCCACCCCATAGGACTCCAATATCCTCATATTGTGCAGTCTGTCCTTGCACCGATCAATGAAGTCCTGGGGATCCTCATTTCGCTCACCCACGAAGATAGGAGGGTGTAGCCTAGTCCATCTGTCCAATAGTTTCTGCAGATCGCCATCCGCAGCTGGTCTAGGCTCAGGTGTAGCCGCTGCAACTAGCTGGGCTCCGCCCACGAGTGGTGTACCTGGAGTCTGATATATTGCAGTTACATGCCCCAGAGCCTGGGCAGTAGAGGTATGTGCTCCCCCTCCCGCTTGAGATGTGGCTGGGTCTGTTGGAAATAAACCAGTGTGAGTCATAGTGTTCATGAACTGCAACATACAACCCATGGCCTCCAGAAAACCCGATGCTGAGATGAAATCTACCGAGCTGGCTCTGCGACAGGCACCTCACCCCGCTCCTCGATAATGGGATCCTTTACTGGATCCGCTGATGGTGCTACTGAGGCATCTCTGGGATGCCTTCGTCCCCTACCTCGGGCTGGTGCCCTCCCCCCGCCTCTGCCTCGGCCTCTAGAAATGGGGGGGAGCAGCTTCTCCCGGGTCTGGAACGTCCGCCGGACGTGTCCTCACCATCTGAGAGAGAATGAGAGAAAGGATCTTAGTATACCATCAACTTCACAATAGGAGATGAATAAAGAGTAGTTTTCTAACACCCTAAAGCCTCTCGAAGATAAGTACGGACGTCTCCGCACCGATACGCAAGACTCGACTAGGTCTGCCAATAACTTATGAGACCTACGTGAACCTAGTGCTCTGATACCATGTTGTCACAACCCAATTCCATCATAGGCCGTGATAGCGCCCAACACCATTGTTAGGCAAGCCAACACTGATCAAACTAATGGTTTCCCATTTAAATAAATTACTAAGTGGATAACATTTCCTCATTTGTTAAAAAAAAATTAGAAATTTTCAAATGTGACATAATTAAACGGAAGCAAACGAGTACAAATCGTAATCATGTAAACAAATCCAAAATCATAAGTCTATTAGTGTGTATGCTAAGACCTGGTGTCACAAGCATGTGGGCAATCTAGTAGAATATACAAAATAATACTAGCCTACTGTCTGAAAGGAAATAGACAGAAAAATAAAATATAAGGGAGACTCTAGCTGCTGTAGAACGGCTCGGAAGGTAGCTCACCGTGAAGTCTCGAGATGGGGATCAAATCAGCGCACCAGACTGGTAACCAGATACACCTGCCTCAGATCCTATACAATTAAGTACAAAAGTGTAGCGTGAGTACATAAATAATATGTACCCAGTAAGTATCTAGTCAAACCTCGATGAAGTAGTGACGAGGGGTCGACTCCGACACTTACTAAGGGCTAACAATATAATAATATGAAATTCTAATTAAGCATGATATATAACAATAAAACTCAGAATAAGAAATAACTGAACAATTCATCACCATATTTAAGAACCCAAATCACTTCCTTCCTTTAAAACAATTAATCTTTCAAATAATGAATTTATACCAATTAAAAAAAAGACTTCCAGTTCTATTATCACGCACAAGATTCTGTCGAGAACATTCGGCCCGATCCAACATAAATGTAACTGTGCATTGCCGAGGGTTGAACAACACAAACTATAGATACATCTATTAATCTGCCGAGGAGAACGACCCGTTCCCATGAGAGTAGTAGAAAGAATTAGCCCGCTCACGGAATATTCTTGCGACTCGGTCAAATATAAATTATCAATAAGTCATAAACCTTTCTTGATTCTTTTCAAAATAAAGACAATTCAACTTGAAGCTTTTAAATCCTTAAAAATCACTGGCTTAGTTCCATTTGATACAATTAATAAATATAATCAAATAACGGTATCCACAAAGCATGGTATAAACCTAAAACTACCCGGACATAAACAGGAATAGTAGCTACGTACGGACTCTCGTCACTTCGTGCGTACGTAGCCCCCCACAAATAACAACACATATTAATTAAGTTTACCTATGGGGTAAATTACCTCATACAAGATTAGAAAAGAGACTTACCTCGTCTCAAAGCCTACTTCCCAATTCAAGAATGCGCTCAAACCTCCAAATTTGATGCCAAACGACTCAAAACTAGTCAAACATTACATAAATCAATCAATCTATGCTCAAAAGTTTATATCTCCACTATTAGAGTGATTACCCAACCCAAATTGCAAGATTCCTAAAATTCACCCACGGACCCATATACCCGGATTTCGAAAATTTCGAAGAAAGTTGTTACCCATAACCTTAGAAACATAAATATATGGTTTTCACTAAGTTTCACAATTATTTTCGTGGTAAAATCTCATTTTTTTATTAAACCCTAGGTTTTTCATCCAAACCCATGATTTCTACCAATTTTCATGTTGAAATCTACCCATAACTTATGTATTAAACTCACATTTAGGTAGAAATTACTTACCCTCAAAAGCTAGGTTGAAGTCTCCCTTTTTGAAGCTCTAAAATCGCCCAAATCTGTGAAGAATGGGAGAAAAATGCCTACGTCCCGTATTAAATGAAGTTCACTACCTTCAGTGATTTCTGCACCTACGGTAATAGGGCCTCACCTGTGCCCTCGCTTATGCGTACAGAAGTCTGCTTCGGCGGAACTCCCCTGGGTCGGCTGGCGTCGCTTCTGCTGACGGGTTTTCGCTTTTGCGGTCCCGCTTCTGCGGAGGATGGGACCACTTGTGGAACCTGGGCTGCCCTTCCTTGGCCGCTTCTGCGAGGCTTGGCTCGCACCAAAACCCTCTCCCAACCAAATTTAAAGAAATTCTAAAACCTTCAAGAACCCACTTTCACTATTAGGCCCCAAAACGCTCCCGGATCATTCAAAACCCGATCCGAACATACGTCCAAGTCCAAAATCATCATACAAACCTATTGGAACCGTCAAATTTCGATTCTGAGGTCATCTACTCAAAATGTTGATCGAAGTCAAACTTGGCCTTTTAAGCCAACCTTAAGGAACCAAGTGTTCCGATTTCAACCCGAACCCTACCAAATCCCAAACTAACCATCCCCGTAAGTCATAAAATAGTAAAATCATGTACGGGAAGTCTTATATAGGGGAACGGGGTTCTCGAAATCAAAATGATCGGTCAGGTCGGTACATGTTGGGCAGTTAGCCACTCTATTGTCTGAGAGGATTCCAGGAACTCTCCCCGCTGATACTGAGAGAAATCCCAAAGAAATAGTGAATGTTGTGACCTCGAGAAGTGGGCAAGTGTTGAAAGATCCCACCCTAATTCAAAAAGATGTGATAATTGCAAAAGAAAGCAGGGAGCGACTGAAAAGTGATGATGACAAGAAGAAGGAAGGCCCAATGAAAACTGAGAAGAAAAAGAAGGAAAGAAAATCAAGAAGGGGGAACATGATGAGAGCAATCATATGCCTGCTTTACCTTTCCCTCAAAAGCTATATAGAAAAAAGCTGGACAAGCAATTCGAGAGATTTCTAGATGTGCTGAAACAGGTTCATGTAAACTTTCCATTCATAGAAGTGCTCTCACAAATGCCTTCTAATGCTAAATTCTTGAAGGAGATCCTTACGAAGAAGAGGAAGATAGAGGAGACCTCAGTGGTTAAGCTCACAGAGCATATCTTACAAAATAAACTCCCACAAAAGTGTGGAGATCCAGGGAGTTTTACTATACCTTGCTCTATAGGAACTATTCTTTTTTATAAATCATTATGTGATTCTGGTGCTTCAATTAATTTAATACATTTATCTATCTACAAGAAACTGGAGAAGGAGATTGGAGAGATAAGATCAGTGCCAATATCTTTGTAGCTGGCAGACCAAACAAACTTAATACCTGAGGGGATAGTGGAAGATGTGTTAGTTCGGGTGCATAAGTTTGTATTTCCTGTGGAATTTATAGTGGTGAATATGGAGGATAACAAGGAGGTCCCCCTCATCCTAGCAAGATCATTCTTAGTGACGGGTAGAGCTATACTAAATATACACGAGAGAAAACTCATGCTTAGAGTGGGGGAAAAGATGGTGACTTTTGATATGAATGTAGAAAAGGGGGCACAAAAGGAAAAATCAACTGCAAGTGTTGAATGGAAAGTGAAGGGCTCAAAGGAAAAGGCTGCAGTGTGCAAGAAAGATAAGTGTGGGGTGCACCCCAAAAAGGCTGAGAAGAAGTTGTTTGCATGGATGTACGCATTAGTTCGAAGGCGAAGAATGGAGCCCGACTTCGACTCAGACCCCGACTAGATGTTCAGGAAAGTTTCCTTTACCTTATGCTTTTTAATTGCGTGTCATGGGGACATGCCATAACTTAAAGTGTGGGGTGGGGGATATGTTGTATGTTGTATGTATATGTGTTAGTTTTGTTAGTTTTAGTAGTTAAAGGTTTAAAAAAATTGAAACAACCATAAAAATTGAAAAAAATTGATTTTTCCCAACGATGGATATCATTCGATGGGTTTCTTGAGGGATTAAAGTCGAAATAAAAAAGACAAAAAGATTTTCTTTTGTTAGGTAGTGTATTAATTCCCCCTTGATTTCTCTTTGTGTCGCGGTTCTTTTTCAAGGATTTTGTTTGAATCGGGTATAGTTAGTTTTTATTTTTGTTAGTAGTAGTAAATTTTGTGCTATGAATTGAATGGAAGGCAATATCTCTTGACTTTATTATGCCTTGAGAATAGTGAGTGCTTTAGTTGTGACGCTAGGCTCAGTTTTTAACTCTTGTATAAGTACCTTAAACTGTAGGATTTTAACTTTGCTTAACTGCTTTGACTAGAGTGTCTTGATGAATCCGATCCTGAGTGAGTTATGTGCCATGTGTGTGTGAGGTTTTGTGTTATTCTGTGTATTGAATTTGATGTCTAGAACTTGTCCTATGTCTTTGCAAAACAAAATGGTAGTTTTGTTCAGTCTTGGAAGTGATCTAGGCATTTCTTTGTTGAGCCAGTTATAAGTTATTACCCACCTAATTGGTATGTATCTTAGTTAACCCTCTTTGAGCATGTAATGATGTTTCTTTGGTAACCACATTACAAGCCTTACCTATTTGTTTGAATTTACCATCTATTTGAATCTTTTACCTCTCATGAGCACTTGAATTTGTTATAAACTTTGCAAAAGTTGAAGTGTGGGGTGGTTGGTTTAGTTTTTGAGTGGAACTAATGAAATAAGGAGAAAGGTGCACTGTTTTAAAAAAGAGTAAGAGCCACTTGAATTGAAAACGAAAAGAAAAAAATAATTATATGATTGTGAAAAATATTCCTTGATAATGGTGACTCTTGATGTAATTGTGCTTAAAGAAGTAGGGAGTTAATGTATATTGATATGAAGGTGGAGTTTTGGTTTGACATAAGTGTGGGGTTTTGTATGGTTAAATGTATGTGTATTAAAGTGCTTAGGGAGGTACAGTCACTCTTATATCTAAATGTATCCTACCCATCCCACAGCCTACATTACAACCAAGTAAAGTCTTACTTGAACCTTGATTGAACGAGCTCAATTAGTAGAGTAGTACACTACGGGCAAGCTTATGGTACGTATTTTGTGGTACATGAATGTTATTTCTGAGAGTGAGCGAATTCTTTCTATCTTGAGTTCCTAATTATTTTTAAATTTTATTATGTGTGGAACTACTCTCTTTTATTGTGTGAGGGCACTTGATTCACGAAGGAAAGGTAATGTCGTTGATCTCTGGGTTAGAGTAAGTGAGCGGGTTATAAATAATTCATGGTGCTTTTGATTCAGATGTTGAGGCGAGGATGTTATGTTAGAGTGCTTAATCTATTTTAAATATTCTTGGTGTGATGAGTAAGGAGAGTTGTTTAAAAAGGTCGTGTCTATATGAAGCGTAGTGGACGAGCAGTGGTTTAAGTGTGGGATGTTGATGGTAGGCTATAATCTCGTATTTTAGTCGCTTATTGCACTCTAATTTACTGCACTTTACATGTATTTGAGCTTTAATTGATAGTATTTTGCACTTATTGTATGTTTTATGCCTTGTAGGAGTTATTCCGAGCTATGTAGATGTTATGGAATGAATTTGAGTGATTTGGAGCTTTGAAATCTGAGTAAAAGCCCAAGGGATTAAGCTGGGATCGTGTTCGGGGGTCGAGGACCAAGTCTCGACGTCAAAACGCAAGACAAATTCGTACTTTGAAAAATCCCCACTATTGCGGCGCGTGGGGCGTCGCGCTTATGCATTTCTCTGCTTCATGTCAGAACCAACTCTCTGGATTTTTCCATTAATGCTTCGCATGGCGCGTCGCCCCATACGACATGCCTGTGTATTATTTACAGAGTAATTTTTCTATTTCGGCTAGGATAAGGTGATTTCGTCTGGGCCCGACCCTACTTGGTATAAATACATGGAAAATGTTATTTTCTTGAATTTTGACACATATTCGACCTAAGGAAGCTAAGGAGGAGTTGGAGGAGCAAAAGCACAAGGAGTTCATCATTCAATCCTCACTTTTGGATCAATTTATGTTTTCCTTTACTTTAAACATATTTGTGATGAATTGCTCCATATCTATGGAGTAGTTCCCTTTAGGGTTTAATGGATTGGGTGTATTGATGATTGTTTGCGGATTATAGCTCTAGTTTTTGGATGATTTCATTATTGCATCTATATTCACTTGTTCATGTAATCGAGAGAGGCATAACTTGTGATTTCTTTGCATTATATTGTTGGTTGAGTTCATTAATTCTTCTTAGAAATCGAAAGAAGCTAGTTGAATCATTGATTAAACCTAGTTAGGAGGATAATCGAAAGAGGTTCTCCTAAAGACCAATCCACTACGCATTCTTTCATATCTTCACGTGCTTAAATTGGTTTATCTTGTGAGGTTAAGATTTAATCGAGAAAGGAGTTATTGCTGAACGTTTGAACTAATAATTGAGTGAATTCGAAAGACTCACGTCACTCAACTATGCATTCTAATAGCAAAGTGCTACTATTGAGGCACAGAGTACAACAAGCAAACGTCAAGATATATCACTAATTTACTGTAGCGTAATGATTTTTCTGAAATATATGTCTAACAGAATTACTATAGCCACTATAGAAGGTCATTTAAGAGTTGCAATTTCCAGTATTAGAAAAATATTGACAGTTCATAACTCGAATTATTTTTTGTTTTATCTTTTTAAAATCATAACTCTAATTATTACGCTTTCATATATGATCTATTATCTGTTGGCCTGAAGTGTGTAATCTAAATTGTTACGTAAAAAGGGGTGAACATAGAAATAAAATAAATGAGTTTCCTAACCACCTTGGTGTCTGAAAAAATGCGCAGAGACAGTTTTCACAATTTGAACAAACTTAGAAAATAAAAAAAATGAACTATGCCCGTTTGGCCAAGCTATCAAAAATCGTTTATTTTAAAAAGTGCTTTTATTTAAAAGTGCTTTTTGAAAAAGGACTTTTGCAAAATAGCATTTTGTGTTTGACCTATTCATTTGAGTAGTGTTTTTTGCAACCTCTTTGTGTTTGGCCAATTTTTCCAAAAAGAACTTTTAAGTATCAAATTACGAAAAATGACAGTAAAAGTTCAGTTTGCAATTAGTATTATTTAAGAAAATTGAATATTTATTATAACATAATTCAACTAAAATATAAAACATAAAGTATAAATTTAAATTAAATCCAATCAATATAAAAGATAGTTATTCCAAAACAATAACATTGAATATTTGGCATTACTTCTTGTTTACATTATAATTTAAATATATCAAAATATATCATTCAATATAAATTTTAAATCTACTTTTAGTAATAGGAGAAAGGGATAAAAATATGATTGAAATAAAAAATAAAAAATAAAAAAAGAGAAAAAAAAAAGGTATAGTAGAAATAAAAAGGAAAAGGAAAAGAAAAGGAAAAGGAAAAGGAAAATATTAAATTAATGAGGGATAATTTGAAAAATATAAATTTATAGTAAGGTTATTTTTGTCTTGAATAAATAAATTTTTTGCTTCTTTGAAGAAGTTAGAATTTGTTGTTTCTCCCCAAAAGCAGGAAAATCGTTTTTGCTATTTCTCAAAAGTATTTTTTTATCTTAGTTAAACACCTTAAATTTTAAGAAAAGTAATTTTTTTTCCTCTCAGAAACTTGGCCAAGCAGGGCTTTAACTCTCTTTTCTTTTCTTTATATCATAAAAGGTCAGTATATGCATCTCACAAATTTGTGAAAACTGAGAGGGGTGTATTCTGTATATGTTATTCGTAGTATTCCAATTTTCCCAGAGGCGGATACAATTAATAGGTAACGGGTTTAACTAAATTCAGTATTTTCAATACGGATTGAGCATAAATTTATGTGTAAAAATTCACTAAAATTATAACAAATAATAGATATGAACTCATAACTTTAAATATGCAATGAGTTCAATAATAAGAATCTTAAAATTGTTGAACCCACAAATTTAAAATCCTGAATCTGCATCTCAATTTTCCACTTCTTTAAATTTTAATTTGCCTTTTTGATCAATTTGGTTTATTTTACTCTAGAATTTTGTAATGGATAAGGTCGGCCTTCTAACTTTCACCGACAAGATTTGACTCCGGTGGCTAAATTCACATTAACAACGTATGCGTCACTACTTCCATGGTTTGAGGAATACGGGGACCATTCCAACGTTGTTGCTGGTTCTTTTATTCTACTTTCTTATTTTGGATTTTTACTAAAAAAGTATATCTTGTTGGAGAAAGTTTGGTGAGGGTAGCATCTAATCTCCACGCTGCCATGCAAAAAAAAAAAGGAAAAAAGAAAAAGAACCTATGAATAATACTAGGTCACAATTTAGGAGTGGCACTGATGGGATCGGAAATGGGCGGGTCAAAAATGGATAATACAAAAGCGAATAAATTATTCAATCCAATCCATATTTAATACGGTTAAAAACGGGTTAACCGTCGGATAATGTGGATATCCATATTATCCATGACTTATTGAATATGATCACTTTTGGTGGAATTTCTAGTCTCCCAAACTTGAGGAACTCCAAATTTGAGGCATTACAAATGTAAAAGTTAAACTCATTAATCAGTTATCCATTGGTTGTCCATTTTTTAAGTAGATAATATGGTTCTTATTCATATTTGATCCGTTTTTTAAAAGTTTATTATCCAACCCATTTTTAACGAATAATATGAGTGAATAACTATTTTCTTTTAACCATTTGCCACCACCATAATATGAGTGTTGTTGTGATACTAATATTGTCTCCCTTTTTGTCCTTTTGTCTTTTTTTTTTTTTTTTT
>AWOL01S0039185.1:0-49188 GCA_000715115.1 Nicotiana otophora | reverse complement strand
TTTTTGAGAGCCGAGGGTCTTTCGGAAACAGCCTCTCTATTCCTTCGGGGTAGGGGTAAAGTCTGCGTACACACTACCCTCCCCAAACCCCATTAATGGGATTCTACTGGGTTGTTGTTGTTGTTCACCATAAACCATCTATTAAACAATCTATTCCGAGGTTAGTTATGTATCGCGAAAATTTATTCGCATTGAATTTTTATACCAACACATTGAATATATGACACATACTTCCAGATACACTATTATGATTATCAAAGCTATAGTTAAGTAATAGATGTATACATACCTTAATTTTTAAGTTGATCAAGGTAATTAATTAGCACAGTTTGGTGTAAACATCATTGCACATACTAATTGCTCAACTTCAAGTCTTCAATTAGCTAGTTACACTAACATATAAGATTTATATCTAGCAACTTCTCCTATACTATATATGAATTAATTCAATAGAAGGTTTGAATGATCACATGTACAACCGTTGTGAGAACCAATATGTTTTTAAACTTTTAATATTTGAAAAATAAAATTGAAACTCCTCTTATTGACCAATCATGACACTTTTCAAATGGAAAAATGATATTGTATAGCCGCTCTCAAAATAATAGCGAAAATATATACTATATATTTTGTATATATATACATTATATATGTTATATACAAAAATTATATAAATTTCATATACTTGTTTGGCTATCGAATGTAAATAATTTCTAACGCGGGCTATAGGTGAAAAAAAGCCCTTTCAAAATCGAAATTTTTTATCTCACCGTTTTCTTAGCGACAATGTTTCCCGACAGATGACGACGTTTGTTTTATGAGTTCCCCCAAAGTAAAAAGAAGACAAATATGTCCGAATTAGAGCATTAAGGTATAATATATTTTATACATAGTCGACTTCTCCTTAATAAAATACACTTCTGATAGTTTCTTCAGAATCCTATAATATCCACTACCGGCCAACTAGGCCAAACCTATTAGGAGTAGATGTATTAGAAGGGAAAAACTAAATACAAGAAATTAAGACAAGTATACTAATATTATATATAGCTACATAATGGAGCAAGCATTTGGATTTTCATCACTAAACATGAGAGTATACTGTTCTTCGACTGGATTTAAGTGAGCAATAGCTGGATCATTAGTAGCTCTAACTAAATTGGGAGGTGCCTTCTTGTCATAAACTCCTGCTACATAAGGATGTGCCACTAGACTATATGGCACATATGGCCACAACTCACACTTCTTTCCAGTACCTTGTGCTGCCTTCAACACTTTCTTAGGTTCCACAAATCCTGTTACTGTTGCTTTCTGTTGCTTTAAATCCACATCCACTGATTTTGCGCCTATCCATGTTAATAAAACCACATTAATTAATTTATATCTTTTAAAAGAATTAGAAACAATATAATAGATAAGTACATATCATCTTGTTTTGAGACTTTCAGAAAAATTGATTACCTTTTTATTTTCTATAGGACAAAGTTATATACAAGGATAACATAAAGATCTATTTACTCTGTCAGTAAATTATAATATTATGTGATAGCAGAGTAGTTATTATTTTTATAAAAATACCAAATAATGTTTATCAAAAAATTTACGTGTAATTATCATATAAGTACCGGCTGAATATCAACTGTGCGCATGTTAGTAAAAATAATTCTTTTCTCTGCATTTAGTCAAACTCCATTCATATAAAATAAAATAGCTAGAGAGACGATATAAGTAGATAAAGAAATTCTTTAGAAATTTGCAGTACCTTTGACTCGGGAGAGAGCGTTCTTGACTTTACGAGCACAACCTTCACAGTCCATTCTAACCTTGACAGCAACAGTAGTGATCTGCTTCTTTTTCTTGTGTTTCTTAACGCTGCTAAGTACTTCAGATAAGTATTCCAACGTCCCTGCAACTCCCATTTTGGCCTCAGAAGAAATTAAATTAACTAAGAAAAGATGTGTAAACTGGGAAAGGATAAAGCTATAAAGTTTATATCTTTCAGGTGGATTGCAAGAAAAGAGAATACATTAATTATTTTGTTTGAGAAGTATATGAAGAGAAGACAAGGTGACAGGTGACAAGATGAAAGAGCGTTTAGTTCTTTGTCTTTAAATGTTGGTGAATGATTTGGAAGTTGAAACCGGTCACAAGTTATATATATAGATAGAGTATGGGGAAATTAAAGAATAATCAAGAAATAAAATAAAATAAAAAAAAAGTGGTGTAATATATATTGCTAACAAATTATTTGTCGGAGTGGGGTCACCTAGAAACTGCAAGAAACTTCTGTTTTTCACTTAAAAGGATATTGTTTATAGACCACAAATGTACTTTTTATGGGTGGCCTCTTAATCAGTGTAAGATCTTGTTGCTTGATTTCATGAATGACAACATTATTTAATAAATACTCCCCCCTATGATGGGGTAATCCTTGTTTGAAAATTGAAACATGTACTCCTCAGGCTTTCATCCCATGCATTTTGATTAGTACATAATTAAGACAAAAAGAATTTATTTTAAAATTATCGTGCTAAATAATTTTATAAATATTTATATAGTTATAAATTATCATAATAATAATAAAATAAAAATTCAAAATTAAATTACTTCTTGAAATCGACAATTTTCATTCTTTTTAGGACGGAATAAAAATAAATATATCACACAAATTTAGAAAGGGATTATATAATAGGAGCAGTCAATTTGTTGCTAAAGATGTAGAAAGAACAGTTACCATGCCATGGGAACAATTTATTTCAATGAAATATTTTTGTCTCATTAATTTTATAGGATGCTACTATTATTTTCGGATTAAATTATCTTTATTTGGATTACGATTCCTTTAAACACTTTTTTGAAATATTTTTAGTTACAGAATGTTATGAATCTTCAGATAAACTTTATTTCACAAATTAAGAAATATCTGAATTTACAACAACAACAACAACAACAACCCAGTATAATCCCACTAGTGGGGTCTGGGGAGGGTAGTGTGTACGCAGACCTTACCCCTACCCTGAGGTAGAGAGGCTGTTTCCAAATGACTCTCGGCATCCTTCCCTCCAAGAACTCCCCACCTTGCTCTTGGGGTGACTCGAACTCACAACCTATTGGTTGGAAGTGGAGGGTGCTTACCAGAAATTAATATCTGAATTTACACTAGAAATTAAACGTTTGGATTATCATACTGCAAATACATTATTCTTTCGGACGGAAGACAAACCATATATATTATCTCTAGATTTTGAAAAAGCACGAGTACAAGAATACTTAACTTTTACCGAATAATTATTTATATCACTGGACTTTAGTAGTTAATCCTCTTTAGAAGTGTACCTAGAGATCTTTGCATACATCATCGTACCAAAATGGTTTATTTTGTAATCAGATCTTGTCTCAATAAAGTAAAGAGAATTTATAACTTGGTTTACACGAAAAGTGAAAGAATACAGTAAAGTTTTGATATTCATGCTGCTTATATAGATAGGAGTAACTATCCGGCCGGTCGTTTTGAGTATTACAACCCCGTTTCCACATCTACTGTTCAATTTGTACTTTACAATTATTATGTGACTCGTCGGGTGATTGGTTCGGGTCCGGTGAGGTTTTGAAATGAATTGAAACACTTAGTTCCAAGGTTTAAAGCTTAGGTTAAAATGGTGACCGGATATCGACTTATGTGTAAACGACCCCGGAATAGAGTTTTGATGATTTCAATAGCTCCATATGGTGATTTTAGACTTAGGAGTGTGTCCGAAAAATTATTTGAAAGCACGTAGCTAAATTAGACTTGAAATGGCTAAAATAGAAATTTAAGTTTGGAAGTTTGACCGGGAAGCTGACTTTTTGATATCGGGGCCGGAATCCGATTCTGAAAATTGGAATACCTTCATTATGTCATTTATAACTTGTGTGTAAAATTTGAGGTTAATCGGACTTGATTTGATAGGTTTCGGCATTGAATGTAGAATTTGGAATTTGTTAGTTTTGAATAGGCTTGAATTGGGGTGTGATTCGTGTTTTAGTGTTGTTCAATATAATTTGAGGCATCGACTAAGTTTGTGTCATATTATGGGACTTGTTAGTATACTTGGTTGGGGTCCCATGGGCTCTGATGAGTTTTGGAAGAGTTTTTGGAAGAATTTGATGTTTTGAGCATAAGCATGTAATGATTCAAAGGTCCATTTTTAGTTCTAGAGATCAAAATTCGATTTCGAAACTTTCGAGATTTTGTTAATGAATTAAAGGAGTGATCTGGAATGTTTGGTCTAATTCCATCGAGTCGCGTTTGGGTTTTAAGCGCGAAACATGAGTTAATTGTTAAATTGGTATCGCATTGAGCAAATGAGCTCCGAATTGAGTTTCGATTGAACGACTAGGTTCGTATTATTATTTGTGACTTATAAGAATAAGAAGCGTCGAATTCTGAGTTCGTATAATAGAGTTAGAGCCTTTTTTAGTGAAAAACATAACTGTTGGTGCAAGCAAGTTCTTGTGTGAACTTTTAGTGACAGAAAATGGACTTTTAGTGACGGATCGGCAGAAACTTAAGGACCAAAAATGGTCATTTCCTTCATTTTATTTTGGATTTTTAGAGCACGGTTCTTGGGCGATTTTGAGGATTTCTTCACGACTTCGACTTGTATAAGTGTCCTATATCCAAAAGTGATTATATTTCATAAATCCATGCTTATATTCATTATTTATTTTGGATTTAAATGGAAGAAATCAAGATTTTTGCAAAATATTTCAAGAACGAAAATTTTAGATTTGGAGGTCGAGTTGTTATAGGAATTTGATAAAATTGGTATGGTTGGACTCGTAATGTGCTATATGATCGGTTTTGGAGGTGATGCACATGCTAGGTGACGGGCGTGTGGGCGTGCAATGTAGAAATTATGACTTGGTCAAATTTCATGAAATTGTGTAGTTGAATAATCTGTGGTTATCTGTATAGTCTCCATGTAGTAGAGAAATTGAAACACAAATCATGTTTAGATTATGTGTTGGCACTGTAGGGACCCATAAAGGTCGTGCACATATTGAATTATCTGCTAAATTGTTATTTTGTATTTAATCACAGTTTACTTGTTGATTTTATCTGAGTGCCTATTGTTCATTATTGATACATCATATTATTGTTGTTTGGGCTGATTTGCATTATCATTGAGAGCTTGAGAGACTAGACAAATTTATGACTGAGTGAGGCCGAGGGCCTGATTGTGAGATATTATATTATAGCACGTGAATTGTCCGTACAGCACGTGAGTTGTCCGTGCGGATCCATATATTATACTATAGCATGTGAGTTGTCCGTGCTGATCCATATTATACTATATCACAGGAGTTGTCCGTATAGCACGTGAGTTATCCGTGTAGCACGTGAGTTGTCCGTGCGGATCCAGATATTATACTATAGCATGTGAGTTGTCCGTGCAGCACGTGAGTTGTCCGTGCAGCACGTGAATTGTCCGTGCAGCACGTGAGTTGTCCGTGCGGATCCAGATATTGATATTATAGCACGTGAGTTGTCCATGCAGCACGTGAATTGTCCGTGCGGATTATACTTCTTGGGTTGTAGGAGCCCTTCCAGAGTCTGTACACACCCCCAGTGAGCGCAGGTACCTACTGAGTGCGAGTGTTGAGTGCTGAGTGAATGGAATGGCTAAGTAATTGTGGTCCTGAGTCCTGAGAGGATGCATTTGATTTCATTATTGTTGCATTTGAGATAGGCGCTATCACGACGGGTGAGATTTTGGGTCGTGACAGCCACCGGACAGACCTCTCCAAAGTTTGAAGTTTGAACCAAAATGCTTGTGTCATTGTTGTCCTAGATTTTGATAGCTGCCACGCTGGAAGAGATGTTAGTGACACGTGGTAACAAGTGAGGTGTAGATATTACTAAAGAAATAAATGGGAGTGGAGCTGGTAGTTTAGGCAATTTGTCATTATATTGAATTGTTTGATTGATTTTTGGAATAAGACTGGACGGTGGTGCTGTGGAAAATAAAGAGACTTGTAAAGAGCAATAGATAACGCCACAAATTGGTAGCGGATGAAAATTACTTATAACCAACAAACAATTATTTATTTAAATAATGGGTTCGTTTGGTAATATTACGAGAAATGGTATAAGTCCCAAGATACGGGTGTAAATCCCACGATTAAGCTGAGAACAAGCAAATAAATAACACAATCTAACATTGACTAAGCATACAAGTTTAAGACAAAACGGAGTAATAAATTTAAATATTTTAGTGACTAGGCATTTCTGCGTGTTTTATATCTAGACAACCTTAAAATTGTTTAATTTTAGGAAACCTGCCACAGCTTCCCCACTGTTTAAGGAACATATTTAAGAAGAAATAATTGACTGACCGTTAATAACATATAGCTTTCTTGCTGGGCTTGACCAACGACTAGAAAAAGGACAGCTTGATCTTCAAATATTGACAAGAAACGGCACCGCCCAAGGAAGATAACATTTTTATTGACATTAACTTTCTGGGACAAAAAGTGGATAATATTACTTAGTCTTTTTTCAATATATATATTTTTTTTTTGAATGCAGAGAAAATGGAAGAAGAAGGAAACGATGTCGAATTGAGTTGCAATCCCAATCTGCAATAACATGTAGTAGTAATTACTACTTCTAATTAGAGGGTAACTTGTCTAATGCTTTATACCCTCTTGTCCCGTTTTGATTTAGCACTATTTGATTAGATATGGATGTAAGACAGTAAGTTAACTTGCTTATTCTATTATTGGTAATGAAATATAGAGTGAAGCAATAAAAAGTTAATTTGACCCAAAAAAAATAGCACAACGAAATATAGCAATTTATATTGTTAGACTTGATTAGGAACGAAAACATTCGAGACAAAATGTGGGAGCGGTGGAGGTTGATAATCAGAGTTGTAAGTTAGGAGGTAGTCGAACGTTCTTTTTTTCAGTCTTGTAGCAGTAGCAGTCTCTTAGTTCTATGTCTTAGATTTTTATTACTACCTATTGATTCTTTTGCTTTGGTTTTCATATTATCTTGGTTGTTGTTATTGCTTCTCTTTTCATGGCTTCTTTATTATTGTATTTCTTTTCATTACTTCGGGTTTTTTTTATTTTCTTGAGCCGAAAGTCTATCGGAAACAGTTTCTCTATCTTAATGAGGTAGGAGTAAAGTCTGCGTATTTGTGGAACAATACCCGTAATTGTTTTTGTTGTTATTGTTGTTGTAGATTTCAAAGTTGTGACCGTAACATAAAATAGTATTAGTAAAGTAGGGTATGTTTCGAAATAGGACAAGTTATACTAATTAAAATGCATGTAGGGGTAATCACTAATCACTCGTACGTGGTGTTAGAAAAATTAGCACCATTAATGCCACATTCCACGACACTATCCTAAAGTCATTTTCATGTGGCACTGAAATAGTAGAATTATTTGTCCTCCTGACCCCAGGATGATAATGGTGTTTCCTATTGATTATTAAGTTTACTCATTTGTCATTTGTCAACCTAGTTGGGAATGTCACGAGTTCGATGGTCACTAATGATTGTATATATATATAAATTACCTACCTCACATCTCTAAGGGTATGACCCTTCTTTGAATTCTGCGTAAGCATAAAATGTTTTGGTGCGGCTGACTAACAAAACATATTTATCTGTACATATAAATATGAATCTTGAATTCTATTTCTTGAATATATCTGAATTGTAACAAACCGAATCCAATCATTCACACTGATAATTAATTGAAAAAGCTTAGTCAAACTTGAAAAAAACAACTTACACTAATACACCTATTACATAGTGTAATGTGTAGTCGACGTGTATACTGATAAGACCAACCAAATTTTGTGAAGGAGATTAGAATCGTAACCTAATTATCTTCACTCTACTCTACATTAATTAGGAGCAAATTATCCACCCCACCATGCACTACGTAAGAACAACCTTCTAGTTCTACCAAAGGTCATTCATTCTTTAATTTCTTTCAAACTTTTCGAAAACCAAAAACTCCCATCCCGACAAGCCTAGAAATATGCAACATACTTACAAATGGTAGGGGAATGGGAACACTGTTGAGGGAAAACAGCAACATATTACTAAAAAGTCAACAAAGGAAAATATTGCTCCACACTTGGACACAAAATCAACCACATGCAGCAGATGATCATTGTCCCAGCTTATCCTCAAGATTTCCCAAGAGCAGAAAAGGATCTACTTTATATTACTGTCGAGTCCCTTTACTCCACATACAAACTAAAATTTCTCAAAACCCCAAGAAGCAACTCATGAAAAATTGTGGATATGCTGTTTTGCGCTTTCCCTTGGTATATTTTGTTGTTTCTTTGACAGAAACATTTACACAAACGCAGCCACAATGGAGAAAGGGGAATAAATGAAAGAAACCAAAAGCATCCATGATACGAAATCCTTGATCCTTGGTAGTCTTTGGTTATATGAGCTCCCTAGCTACGTCAAAGATTATACCGAAATAAACTAACACAAGCGATCACTTTCTTCCAACTCCATTTCCGGTTTGGCAACTAGAAAATAAGCTCAAAACTAAGCAAAGATAGATACTTCACACAAATCAACCTGAAAACAGAAAGGTCCTTGCATTTCCATTATAGCTAATATAATCTCAGTGAAATAACCATAGGCAAATAATCATTATAAGCAATTAGATTAGGGTATAACCATCAATCAGCTGTGGTCAATATTTAGGCCAAATATCAAGTAGCTAGACTGTAATATGGCCATTAATTTGGCTTCTTCTCAGAGCCAAATTTTCATGACATTTGTCATGACATAATATCCACTATAACAAATTTGTGGATCATGATATTTGCCATGACATAATATCCACTATTAGGCCAAGAATTTCTTGCTATAAATAGAGGAGTTTCTCCTCATTTGTAAATACACCAATTCAAGAGCTTTTCACTCTTGTCTTTCTTTCTCCTCTTTTATTTTATTATAGAGTATTTTGTAAGAGAGTGAGTGTTGGGAAAAACTTGTGTGAACCCTTTCTTTGGAGTGATCTTGTGAGGTTATTCCCTTGGAGTATTTGGGACTAATTAGAGTATTTACTCTAATTTTGTACTCTCTTTTGTACTCTTGTTGGTATAGTGAAATTGCTCCTCTCCGCATGTGGACTTAGGTCACCTTGACCACGTTAAATTTGTATCTTCTTTATCTTCTTTAATTGGCGTTATTATCAACTTGCATTGTCTTTGTTATTATCATTATAACGTTGTTTGGCTAAATTCTGCACTACCCGATTTCTCGATCCTAATAAATTGGTATCAGAGCCAGATTAACCGGGTTAGTTTAAATAGCCAAAATGACTCTAACAAAGTCTTATGTTGAGAAATTTGACCGAAGTGCAAACTTCAGAATGTGACAATTAAAGATGGAAGCTATCCTAATTCAGGATGGCTTAGATTTGGCACTGCAAGGAAAGGAGAAGATGTCGGATAAAATGACGGACGAGGAGTTTGCCGTCATAGACAAAAAGGCAAAAGCATGTATTATTTAAATCTTTCAAATGAGGTTTTGCGTGAAGTTGTAGCAGAAAGCTCAGCCAAAGGCATATGGAAAAAGTTTAAAACCCTATATATGAAAAGAACAGTAGAAAACAGGCTTTACCTAAAGCAAAAACTCTACACTTTTCGTATGGCTGAAGGTACCTCTATACTTACACATCTTGATACTTTTGATTCTCTTATTATGGATTTAAGTAACATAGATGCTGAAATCAAAGATGAGGATCAAGCTATGTTATTGCTTGTTTCCTTACCCAAGTCGTTTAAACATATAAGAGATACTATGCTTTATGGAAAGGATAATATCTCTTATAAAGATATCAAATCTATTTTGAAATCAAAAGAAAAAATAGATAGAGATATTAATGGAAAAACTAGTGGGAACCAAGTAAAAGGCTTATTCATAAGAGGTAGATCCAATAAGAAAGATTCAAGTAGTGAGAAACCTAAATCAAGGTCAAAATTCAGATACAGAAATACCATGTGCAAATATTGTCATAAGAAAGGTCACATTATTTCTGAATGCTTTAAAATGTAAAACAAAGAAAAGCATACATAAAAGAAAAATGAGCAACAAAATACTGACACTGCCGAAGCAAGTGTAGTTGTTGATGAGACTGAGAGAACTATTTTTTTAGCAACTAATAATAGTTTCAAATCTAACAATGAGTGAATTTTAGATTCGGGTTGTTTTTATCATATGTGTCCCAGTCGGAATTTATTTACCATATATGAATCTATTGGAGGTGGAGTTATCATGATGGGCAACAATGTTGCCTGCAAAGTTATTGAAAAAGGTACAGTCTAAATCAAAATGCACGATGGTGTGGTGAGAACTCTCACCGATGTTAGACATGTTCCTGACTTGAAAGAAATCTCATCTTTTTGGGCACTCTAGGATCTCTTGGGTACAAGTACACAGGTGAAGGTGGAGTTCTGAAAATTTCTCATGGTGCTCTTGTGATCATAAAAGTACGCAGATCTGGTACGTTGTATACTCTTTTGGGATCTACTGTTACAGGTGTTGCTGCAGTTTCAATATCAGATAAATCAGATTCTGACATCACCAAATTGTGGCATATGTGATTGGGGCATATGAGTGAGAAAGGTCTTTCCATCCTCAGCAAAAGAGGTCTCTTATGTGGCTAAAGTACCGGAAATATGGAGTTCTGTGAACATTATGTGTTCGGGGAGCAGAAACGAGTCAGCTTCAAATCTCCAGCGATTCATAGAACAAAAGGTACTTTGGATTACATTCATTCAGATCTTTAGGGTCCTTCACGCACCCCATCAAAAGGTTGTGCCAGGTATATGTTAACTTTCATTGATGATTATTCAAGGAAAGTTTGGGTTTATTTCTGAAAAATAAAAGTGATGTTTTCTTAAATTTCAAACAATGGAAAGTTTTGATTAAGAAGCAAACAGGAAAACAGGTGAAGCAGCTTAGAACAGATAATGGCTTGGAATTTTGTAATGATGAATTCAACAAATTTTGCAAGAATGAAGGAATTACTCGACATCGTACTGTGAGAATGACACCTCAGCAAAATGGTATGGCAGAAAGGATGAATAGAACTCTTTTGGAAAGGGCTTGTTGCATGATTTCAAATGTTGGGTTGACAAACGTCTTTTGGGCAGAAGCTATCTCTACAGCTTGTTATACTGTCAACTGGGCTCTTTCTGCACCTTTGAACTTTAAGACTCCAGAGGAAATGTGGTCAGGTACTCCTACTAATTATTCTAATTTAAAGATATTTGGTTGCCCTTCATACATGCATGTAAATGATGGAAAATTAGAGCCAAGGGCTAAAAAGTGCATTTGCCTTGGGTATGAATCTGGGGTGAAAGGATACCGACTATGGTATCCTGATCCCACGGCACCAAAATTTATAATTAGCAGAGATGTAACCTTTGATGAATCCTCTATGTTACATTCCAGAAAAGAGTCTTCTAGTTCTTGTAATACAGATAAAGTAAAGAGTACGCAGAACCAGGTGGAGATTGAGATTAGCATTCCTTCTGAGCCAAGCTCATTAACTTTGGAGCAAAATACAGTTAAAACTCCTGAAGTTGAGACAGAAGCTGAAATTTCTGAAGTTGAACCAGAAGAAGAGGAGTATTCTATAGCCAAACATAGACCAAGAAGAGAAGGTAAACAACCATTAAGGTTTGGAGATTATGTTTCATTTGCTTTTTCAGCTGCACAGGAAATCGAAGAAATTGAAGAACCATCAAAATATTCAGAAGAAGTTTCTAGCGCTAACTCAGCCAAGTGGTTGATTGCAATGAATGAAGAAATTGAGTTTCTCCACAAGAATGGTACTTGGTCTCTTGTGAAGCTGCCATCAGGAAAAAGAATTGTTGGTTGCAAATGGGTCTTCAAGAAAAAGGATAGCATTCTAGGGGTTGAAGATGCGAGGTATAAGGCACGATTAGTTGCAAAGGGCTATAGTCAGGTACAAGGAGTTGATTTTAATGATATTTTATCACCTGTTATTAAACATAGCTCTATTCGTGTCTTGCTTTCCTTCGTTGCCATGTATGATTTGGAATTAGAACAACTTGATGTTAAGACGGCTTTCTTACATGGAGAACTTGAGGAACAAATATACATGCATCAACCCAAAGGATTTGAAATTGAAGGAAAAAAAGATCATGTTTGCTTGTTGAAGAAATCCTTGTACGGATTAAAGCAGTCTCCAAGACAATGGTATAAAAGGTTTGATCCCTTTATGTTGGGTCATGGTTATTCGAGGAGCATATAAGATAGTTGTGTTTATTTTCGGAAGTTAAATAATAGTTCATTTGTGTACCTATTATTATATGTTGATGACATGGTCATTGCTGCTAAGGATTTAACAGAAATTCACAACTTGAAAAGTCAACTGAAAAGTGAATTTGAGATGAAAGATTTGGGAGCAGCTAAGAAAATCCTTGGCATGGAGATCAAAAGAGATCGAAAAGCCAACAAGCTATTCCTAACCCAGAAAAAGTACTTGGAGAAAGTCTTGGAGAGGTTTGGCATGAAAGATGCTAAACCAGTTAGTACCCCTCTTGCTGCTCATTTTAAGTTATCAGCTGCTCAGTCCCCGCAGTCAGAGGAAGAAGAGAGGCACATGGAACATGTTCCTTATTTCAGTGCAGTCGGCAGTATTATGTATGCAATGGTTTGTACACGTCCAGATATTTCACAAGCAATGAGCGTGGTAAGTCGGTATATGGCTTGCCCTGGTAAAGCACATTGGCAGGTTGTGAAATGGATTCTCAGATACTTGCGAGGTACTTCAAACACACATTTGGAGTTTGGGATAAATACTAACACTTTGGTTGATTTTGTAGACTCAGATTATGCAGGTGATCTTGACGAAAGAAAATCACTGACATGCTATGTATTTTGCATTGGTGGTTGCGCTATTAGTTGGAAAGCTATATTCATGTAGTAGCTTTATCTACGACCGAAGCCGAATATATGCAGTGACCAAGGCAATCAAAGAAATCTTATGGTTGAAGGGTCTATTTGCGAAACTTAGTTCACATCAAGGTGGTCTTACTATTTTCTGTGATAGTCAAAGTGTCATCCATTTGACTAAAGATCAGATGTATCATGAGAGGACAAAGCACATTGATATAAAGTATCATTTTATTCGAGAAACCATTGTTGAAGGAAAAGTCTCTGTTCAGAAGATCAACACTAGAGACAATCCTGCTGACATGTTCACAAAACCTCTGTGAGTGTCCAAGTTCAAGCTTTGCCTGAACTTGATTGGCATTTATGAAGAATGATTTTGCACATTGGGGTTTTTGCGGAGAAGGTGGAGCAAATTTAGTATATATAAGCCGAAATTAGGCCAAGGTGGAGATTTGTAATATGGCCATTAATTTGGCTTCTTCTCAAGTGGGGGCCAAATTTTCTTGATATTTGTCATGACATAATATCCACTATAACAAATTTGTGGATCATGACATTTGTCATGACATAATATCCACTATTAGGCCAAGGATTTCTTGCTATAAATAGAGGAGTTCCTCCTCATTTATAAACACACCAATTCAAGAGTTTTTCACTCTTGTCTTTCTTTCTCCTCTTTTATTTTATTATAGAGTATTTTGTAAGAGAGTGAGTGTTGGGAAATACTGTGTGAACCCTTTTTTTGGAATGATCTTGTGAGGTTATTCTCTTGGGATATTTGGGACTAATTAGAGTATTTACTCTAATTTTGTACTCTCTTTTGTACTCTTGTTGGTATAGTGAAATTGCTCATCTCCGCTTGTAGACGTAAGTCACCTTAACCGAACCACGTTAAATTTGTGTCTTCTTTATCTTCTTTAATTGACGTTATTATCAACTTACATTGTCTTTGTTATTATCATTATAACATTGTTTGTCTAATTCCGCACTACCCGATTTCCCGATCCTAACATAGACAAAAGGCTGCCCAAGTCTACCAAGTTAATAATGAGCATGATTACAATAGACAATAGTTTTCTCTAGAAGCTGAAACAGAATAATCTAGGTATCAGCTTGTCTTATTATGGTACGATGGCTAGGCTTTTGCGTTGCCTTTGTAGTCTTTGACAGAAAGAAGCAGCACTTAACTTGACAAACGTAAGATCCAAAATTCTGTATATGCAACACTTCACATCATATTTCAGCTCAACGGAACCGGAACCATCCAAATCATGAATGATCTTCTCAGTCCTCCCTCTCGTGTAACTTGAGTAAGGGGTGCATTCCTAGAAAAAGGAACTAGTTGGGAATGATAGATTCAAATTCCTGCTACTTATCGATTAGATCAATAAAAGATCTGCTCGTGAATTCTAGCAACTCAAATCACAACTTTATGTTCCACACTGTCCTGCCTACGTATCATGCCTCAATCATCACTGAATCCCAACGAATAAAATGATACCAAAATGACCTAGAAAGAGTAATAGCTCTGAGGAAAGACCCAAAACCAATGAAATTAATAGACTAGAATACATGATCTATGAGAGAAGGATGTGATTGAAGAAATGAGAATATACATACACGTACATAATTACAAATATTATATCAGATAAGATAACCATACAACCAATGAAAGTAGAAGATAACTCAGAACGCAAAGCCGGCATGAAACAGCATGGAGTGATGCTGCAGATGGTTTAGGGGTAGCTTTACCGGCAATGGCAGGTGCAACTGCATGTCCACCAGGGTTTCTTTGTTGCTCATTTGTTGGCAATGGATTTGATGCTAAACCACTCGGAGGTGGTGTTGGTGGTACCTTTGCACTCCCGCCTATGTCTTGACCTGCGATTCAAAAGATGGATTTGTGAAGAAGAGATAGCGCAGGGATAGGGGGAGAGAGAACCTACTTCAATTGAGTTATTGCATGATACAAATACTTCTCAGAAGTGACTTCTATTTTTATTTTTTATTCTCCTTTCAAGACTCACTTGTAGGAAAACCATTCCAGACCATGAGGCAACTACTCACCCTTATGGTTAGTATGCTAATTATTACTACTTCACTATGATTTTTATGATTATCGTGGTTAATATGCCAACCAATAACTCAATCGACCAGGAAATAGAAGGTATATATTTAGTGAAAATCAAATAGGTGCCAAACTTCACAAAAGTTCAAGTAAGATTAGCCTGAAGTTGAAATGCGTAAAAGGTGTTCCACCATAAATTTGCTCAAATAGCAAAAACAAGTGCCAACTTCAGGATCATATACATAAACAATACCATGTGTTCAATCTTAAATTCTAAAACAGAATCATCAAGGAAATCCAATCAAATCTAATTATCTCGCACATATCCCAAAACTCCTCTTTCATCTACGTTCTTTTTTCCTTCTTTTGATAAGGCTCTTTCATCTACCTTCCTTTTTTCTTTTCTTTTTGGTGTTTTCTTTTCTTTCTTGGGGGGGGAGTGTAGGGGGCCAAATATGCAAAACTACTTTCAAAAATTAATCCAAATATGCAAAATGAGCTTACACTTGGAGTGAGACCAACCCAACTTCATGTTTTCCCAATCAAACACCATTCGATATCCCTGCATAAGGTTTTCTGCACAGCATAACTCAAATGTAATTGCATAGACCATCCAAACCTTCAACATGCATGAATGTGCACCTTAAAATGAGTTCAAAATCATATAATCCACTTACGTCCAATAATACCAATCATTCCCTCAATAGGTAGGATACCTACACAATAAAAGTTATCGCCCTGCACAAAATACCTTCTGTGAGAACCCATCACTATCAAGGCTACAGAACACAAGAGAGGGCACAATGAACTTTCAAATCAGTTTCCGAGGAAATTGGTCACGCAATGGGAAACCTATTGAGAAATCATACCTGTTTTATAATAAAGGAATTGGAAATGTCTTGTTTAAGCATGCAAAGGCAGCAGGGTAACATATATGTTGACAGCAGTAAAATTAAAACCATTGTAAACTAAGTACAGGGGCATTTAGCCATCATTTCACTTTGCATGTAGAGAGCATTCACTCCTGAACATAGAAGCAACATACAGCAACTGCAATAACTAGTGAATGGAAACTATTTACAGAACCAAAATGACCTTGTAGCCAGTAGTCACTATGACAACACTAATAGAAATTTTTAGAACTAATTTCAAAAGGAGATATGATGAGAACTAACAAGCAGAATGGCTACAGACGGATTGGAGTTCTATAGGAAAGCTATTGCAATTTTATAAAGTTAATTTACACGATCACAAATTTCCACAGTTCCAGCAGAAACTTTCTTTAATTTTGGGCTGTCATGGTACCAATTAGCCCCATTTCCTATCTGTTCACCATCACTGAACACTCAAAACAAAACTGTGGATCCTTTCTTGCAGTGACTCGTTCTCCTTAAGTAATATGCTTCAAGCATCTCTACCAAAAGTTACTTGGTGAAGATCTGGATTCAATTCCACAATTGCTTAGAACTTAATAGAAATTTTCACATGCTAAATTAATATTAACAGTATCTGGTATCAAACAACTATTTAACGCTCTAAAATTAACTCGTTCCAGTTTGACACCAACCGCAAAAGGAAAAAAGTACTTAAAATTGACAGATAAGGGTAAAAAAGTAGTTTAATAGTATTAATTCCATGACAGCAGTTCTGGTAAATCCGGATCAAGGCCAAATTTGGTTTCTGCCTTTCGAGTGCACTAACTTGAAGATCGATTTGCAGGCCGATGGCAAAGCAAAGAAAATCCAATACTAACCTGGCCACTGGAGATGGTAAACACGGGGTTCTGAATTACAAAGCTCTGGTTAGCAGCTAACACAAGTTTCATGCTAGGAATGTTTGGTAAACCTTGTGAACTGCATAAAAAGAGCATATGGATATAACCTACAAGTAGATAAAACTAAAACCAGCATCTTACGGAAAGCAGACTTTACCTAGCCTTGTAGCAGTAAGGAAAATCTTCTGTAGCTAACCTTGTAGCATTTATTTGCTCTTCAAACTAGAAGAGAAGAAACGGAAAATAACTCAGGTACAACAAAAAACTGATTGTGTGTTCTAAAACTAAGCAGAATAGTAACTTGTGAAACCAAGAGAGGAAACAGGAAACAAGGGCAAGAGAAAAATGACACTTGTACCTCAGTTACTACTTTTGTAAAGATTTCGGAAGGGAGATAAGTGAAGGAAGACCCACTATCAACTAAGGCTTGAAATCCATTTTGCTTTAGACAGGTACCCCCCAAACAGTAACGTTGGACTTCAACAATATAGGTATTGCTGGTACAAATTACAATAAGGAACATAAGATAACTGTGCAAAAGTTGTTTGGCTGTCAAGCTAAACATAGCACAAAAGGATAGAGGAGATACATACTAGTTTCCATCCAAAGATACAAATGAACTTAGTCTTTGATTTTCAGGCCCTTGATCACCAAAGAAAATTGTGCCAGAATTGCTCTTGTCAAAACACAATGAGAATGAATGTGGAACAAATCCAGACTTCGCCAGCAAACTTGGAACAGAAATTTCTCCTGGTCCTAATCCCATCACCCCATCTGGAGCAGCTCCATTCAAATAACTGCCACTTTGTTTGCTACCACACCTGCAATTAGTTAATAGAAAAAAGAAAGCATATTCATCAACCAACAGGTAAATACTGTAACTTGACAGCTAGCAGCTAGACCACTAATCAAGTAGCCAAAATTATACAGTTAGCTCAGAAAGTTTCAAGGTTGAAGGGCCAAATCTTCTCTGTGGAAAATCCCTTGCTACACTTTCCTAAGGCACCTACAAACTCACTCATAAGGAACTCATAAGATAGGTCTTTCAGCTCTTCTTTTGTCACAAATCTATTAAGCTGGTGTTACTTGCAAGAATACAGAACTGGGAAAATAAAAATTAAATAAGCATACCCTATAATGATAGGAGCTAGCACAGAACCTTGATGTCCGTGTCCACCAACTGAAATCATATGCAATTGGTCCTCAAAAAGAAAACCTGAACTTGATGTATTTTCAGAATAATAGTTAACAGTGTAAGGGCATCGTTCCTTTGGACTCTGGCAGTTAGGACCCAGTTCACATAATCGATTGCTGCAAGATAGATGCTTGCTTGTGCTTGATCGTGTTGGGCTATACTCGTTCAGATCTTTATCCTGCATAATAGATGCCCCAAATACAAGGGAGCACCTGCCAATCAATCATTGGAGAATTAACTGCTAAAAATGTTCCCAAGAGAGATACACTGTCACTTCTAAATGCTTCATTGATAAGACGTTAATTAGTTCAACTGTATTAAGGAAATCAAGACATGATAGAAGACGAAATATTCAAGAAGAAATATTCATTTCATAAAGAAGAAAAAGGGAGAAGTCATAAAGGGAACTTAAACTTTGAACCATTCACCCCAGAAAAAAAGAATACAACGAAATGACAATAAAAAAATGCATATGTTACTTCAACAAAATGTTCCAGTGCATTCCTGAGATTGAGTTTCAAAAGATACCCAAGAATTTTTTTTTATAACGAAAAGATACCCAAGAAAAAGTGAAAACGACGCTTCTACTTGTTCAGCACGAGATGAACCAGCCAACGAAGTACATGCCCTGATTGGTATAAGATTGTGAAATACAGTGAATAAATTACTACACCATGAGTCCTCCTTATCTTAAAGCAAAACTGTTTTACTCAAACATAAAAAGGTTAACAGTGGAACAATAGAAACTGTGAAATACAACAAAATCCAAAATTGTTAAACCTTTTACTAGTTGGCATATATTTAAAAGAAACATATTTCTTAGAATGAAAAAGTTGAGGTTTCAAAGATAATATATCAGGGTATAGCAGTAACTTAGAAGTTACCGCAACAGCTTGGACTTTGAGGTTGCACAAAGCATCAATTGCATGAGTAATTTTAACTTGGACAGAAAAATTGCAGGGTGTCAAATGATGTTGTAAGACGGTTATATGTTCATAAAATCTTTCTTTAGAGTAACTACATCAAATTAAATTGAGGACGTTATAATATTTAGTGGTCCCACTATAAGTGAATATGACCTCTGTGGAATTGCATTGACAGTAGTTTCAGAACTAGAGCTAATATTTTGAAATAAAAGAAAGGTCGAATATTACCAGTAAGGATAAACAATCAAATGCAGAATTTAGTTGGGGCACCATACCAACATTGAGTAGTAGCTTGAAGACAATGGAGCACATTGTACACAATCACAAGGGACCCAGAGCAGATCGCTTCCAGCATCCAAGGCGACAAGAAATGATGCATTTGGCGTCCCTATGTCAATCCACGCATAATGTAGCCTGCATGATAGTAATCCGGAACAATCAAGAGATTTAATTAGATCACGACAAAAAGTTTCATCCTATATACAGTACTTCCGCTTTTCATCTTGCTTCCTTTTTTCCTTTTGGCTGATATAATTACCTATATTTGAATTGTCAAGGTTTTTGGGTTTTTGGTTGAGCATGTATATGCTAATATTATAGAGAACTTAGCGATTTATTTTCCACGTAGCTTTTTCTCATTCCATCATATAGTGGCTGTGAATTTTTAAGACTCCTGAAATAAGAGCCAACTACAACAATAAAAGGGGAAGGAAATCTCTTAAGATTTTAAGGCCGAATGACTAAAAAGCTTGACCTTATGAAAAAGACCGAGGCTTGAAGAAGAAACAGATGACCAAACTTGTCTCATTTCAATACTGCTACCACAGGCAATCAAGAAGAGTATTCATTCACGGTGGCAACAATACCAGGATATAAAAACTTCCAAAAGGCCCACAACTAATTGCTCAGTTGGAAAAAAACATTCCATGATTTGCGTTCAGCTATGAGGTCACTTTGATCCGATATCGAGAATTGCATTCGAATTGTGCTCTTAAGCACTAAAATGACTTCTTGAGACTATAACACTAACTCTTATAAAGCAAAAAGTTAAAACAGAAATTATTCAGAACTTTACACTCTTACAGATTAAGAGTAAAAAAGCTCCCATTTAACCAGCTAAAAGATACACACACACACAAAAAAAAAAATATGAACTTAGTTCAGTATACGTATAATTCATAACGCAAAACAATTGACTCCATAGATGCAACAGGAAATACCAAAGAAAAAAAAATCAAAATCCGTTACAACATTGCGCATTTTAAGCCTCATTATTTTAAAAGTGCATCTTAAGCTTCAATTTTAACAAATCTCGTAAACTGATAGTATTAAACAGAGATACTTTCTGAAATAGTATATATTTTCAGTAGTGGTAGTAGTACTAACCAACTCAAGTCGTTGCCGTAGAAATGAGTTTTGCTTCCTTCAGAAGGAAACAAGAGCTGTTTCTGCGAGCCAAGCTTTAATCTCTGGCGCTTCAAATCATTGCTAAGAAGCAACCTCATGTGCTCCACACTTTCGCGCTTCGAACACGTCACGCTCTTCCCTTTAGATGCCCAAAACGACATCGCTTCGTCTGAGTACCCGTGAATCAACCTCGACGAGAAGGTCCCGCCGGCGGCTAGCTCAACGGAGAGCATCAAAGCAGCGGTCAGTACAAAAACCATGAAACGAATCTCCATTTGAAGGAAATTGGAAGAAGCAAAACCCTAGAGATTGTAGTAGTAGGTGATAAAGTAGAGTGAAGAGAATCCGAGGCTTTTTCTTTCTATTTTCTAAGGCATAGACAGTTGGAAACTGAGAGCCATTGCTGAGAGTTAACTGGGACTATGGGATTGTTCACTGTTCATTATTCATTGAGGAGAAAATTATATCGCCAATCCAGATTTTACTTTTCTTTGTTTGTTCTTTTCTTTTCTGACAAGCTCCAATCTTTAATATCAGTGTTTAAAAAGCTTCTGTTACGGTTCTGTCTGACTACTTTTCATTTCAATTAATAATTTACTTCTGAAATTATGTTTAAAAAAAGTTATTCACAAAGATTTAAATAATTTTCTTGATTGAGAAAATGTAGTTGAAATAAGTTAATACTAGTGACTCAAATAAATGGGATACTAACAAGTTTGTAAATAAAAATGGTGACAAATATACTACATTTGTTAGAATTGATTTTTTCTACTCGGGTTTTGCTTAAATTGTTTCAAAATAGTATATTGTTTTGTTTATGTTATTTTTATATATTTTACTCTAAGGAGCATTATGTAAGATTATTATTTCACTGAAAGTTTCGTTTGGTCATAAATCTCTTAGATATCTTTTTTTCTAAAATGAAGTTTATTTCTAACACTTTTGGAAATTGTATACTGTTACTATTATGACTATTCTTTTTCTCAATAAATAATCATATGCATGAGATCCCGCAAAACTTTTCAAATACCTTGTAATGATAAGCAGTGGCTTAGCCACGTACACCAAATGGGTGTGATATCCCTTCGCGGAAAAATTACACTATATAGCTATGTAATATTTTTTAAAATATGTATATTTACTATATAATGGCATCACTTGATTTCTTGATGAGTTTATTTCTTTATATTTTGACTCTCCTTAATAAAAATCCTGGTTCCGCCGGTATTCATTATTTTCACATAATGTTTTTATACTTTTTAAGTAAAAACGAGTACATATAAACTTTTATCCAATTTTGTATTTGTTACAAAAAGAAAAATGTACTTTTGAGCAGCTCAAATTGATCACCTCACCATAAAGCATATTCGTTTTCGTTCTTCAATTGGCTGAATATTATTTTCTTAATCGGATGTGTTTTAAGTACGTTTTCCTTCTTTAACTAATACTCTCTCTTTCAATTTATATTAATCCGTGTAAAAAAGAATAACATCTTTTTTTATTTAAAAATAATTTACCTTTATAAAATAATTTATAGCCACATAAAATATATGTACTTTATTCTACACAATAAATTTAAAAATCTTAAATTTCGTACCAAATCAAATAGGATCACCCGTTAAAACGGAGGGAGTAATAATGTGGCTTTAAAGTAGCAAAAGCACTTAGTAGTTCAAGCTAAGTTGTGACTGTGTTGGTGATTGGACGGTGCGCCACAGGCAATTATTATCGATAAAATGGTGACCATTTTCGTGCTACTGTCTACTGGCATGACTTATCAGAGGCGAGAAGATCGAGGTCGCGTGTCATGCGGAGAGCGCATTACGCGTTATTAAAAGCACACTCCAAAACATAGGGCGTATTATCCTAAAATAATCAAATGGTTTTATGCTTTGGGTTTTGCTGATTGAGTGGGTTGAGCACACTCCACTTTCGACCAAAAGGTTCTGAGTTTGTGTCATCCCAAGAATAAGGTGAGAGTTCTCGGAAGAAGAGAGTCGAGGATCTATCGAAAACAGACTCTTTATCCCAGGATAGAGATGAGGTTTACGTACAAACTACTCTCCCTAAACCCCACTAATAAATTATATCGGGGTATTGTTGTTGTTGGTTTTCTTAATTGACCGTTAAGCCAATGCCGCATGGGTTTTCTTTTCTTCTTTTCTTTTTCCTTATAACTAATATGAGAGCAAAAATCCAAAAGGAACAGCAGTAAACACATGGCTATCAAAATTCGAACTGATAGAATTCTATGGTAGGGTTTTCTTTGCAACTTTTTATAAATAAATAAAATATTACCATTAATTTTATACATCTCATGAGTACCTATTACTGAAACCCCCCTCCAAGGTACTGCAGCCCACGGATAAGGTAAGAGTGTCACGCCACCCGCTCGATTTGCTAAAATTCTATGTATATAATATCTTTGTGAAGAAACATATATATGGATAGAGTGTCACCCAGAAGTCACAAAGTGGAAATGGGTGTCATTGGTTCAGCCTCCCCTTTGAAGGTTTTCCTTGGCCTCATGAACGCAAGTTTGATTCCCTGGTGGAGTAGCTCCTTTAATTTATTTATTTTTTACTTATTTAGATTTTCTTTATTTTCAGTTGAGCCCTAGGGCCTCGTCTCTTTTCCTTGTTTTTCGGTTTTTTCCCTCATTTTCTTCCTTTTATTACTTGCTAAGTCTCTCTTCTTCATTTTTTTAACTTTCAGTCCTCATTTTGTTTCTATCATTATACCTTACTTTATGAACAATTATTTTCTATAGTTGATTTGAATTAATTTTAATTAACATATAATTTCTTTATTTTTAATGAAACGATATTAATTTATTTATTGAAATATAATTTGAGCAATATCTTCGATTGGATTTTGAAAAAAATTAAATGGCTTGATTGATGGTCGTTTTGAGTCGAATATCATAGGTTGAATGTTGAAGGTTTTACTTTGAAAATAATTGCCATATAACTCAAAGATTAAGGTGAAAAAATAAACAAAGAACAATACAAGTAAATTTATTTAGTCAAACAAATAATATATAGTATAGTTAAGTTACTCTTTAAGCAAATATTTATATTGGAGGCGCTGTTTCATGAAATGTTATTTTTCTTTTGTATTTTTATTTAGAATGTGTTTAAATTAAGCATTAAAATTTTGAACTAAAATCGAACTTATTTGCTTTGTGAATGAAATGCTTATTCAAATTAACCAAAAACTAATCGAACCGACTCATTATTCATAATCTTTTTTTGTAGCTACTGACATGTATACTGTATGCATAACATGGTGGCACTCGCAACCTTCGAATCCTGGATCCGACACTGCTGCAACCAGGCCTCCTATTACCAGAAAACAGCAAATTCAATATAACGACATATTTATCTCCCTATTATATGCCTGTTCACTACAAAACAGAACACTCTATATACATATCTGCTGAAACAAATGCTTCCGTCTTTGTGCTTTCTTATCTGTTTGTAAAATTTCTAATCTAATTGCCTCTTCTTGAACTTTTTTTTAGGCTTAGTCAAATGAAAAGAAGTCATCTAATGCTTGTTATCTCAATTAAGATTTGAATTTGAAATTTCATAGTTTTGCACTAGCTTCATTCACCATTAGGTCACATTTTTTGGTTGCAATATCTCCTGTTGAACTTATAAAGTAAAATATGTCATGAAAATTGGAGAAAATAAATTCCTAATACTAAGTTTTATCACTTGAATTTGAAACTTGTTTCCGACATGATTATTTTACAACTACTCAATTATTCCATTGGATAATAATTGAACATTGAATTGTTTCATTGGATGTTGCTCACATATGTTTTCCCATGTTATGTTGCTCGTGTTATATAGCGAGAAAATCATAAAAAGTGCTTTTGAGTTTGACCCATGCTGCTGCTGGGGTTTACGTAGGTGCACTTTTGGATATTATATACACTTGTTAAATCAGTTTTTCTCGAGACTTTATATTCGACTTTTTCACTTTAATGACTTTTATTGATTGTGGAATGAAGGAGATGCTAAAAAAGTGTCTCACATGTCCACCAAGGATCCTATGAGCAAATAATAATGATTAATGTTGTAATTATTATTTAATTGGTCAAAAAGTGCATGGACCCGACATCAACATGGAATTGTCACCCAAATTGTAGTTTGGGTGATGCTTGTTCTTGAAAATGAAAAAGAAAAAGAAATTTTTTCGTATTCTTATAACTCAAATTAGATAACTTTCAAATACTTCAAAAGGCAAATCTTTTAGCACTTTTATTTATTAAGCGATTTATTCTCTTTTTATGCTTCTCTCGTTTAAACTTTTTATTTGACTTTCGTCGGACAAAAAGATAACTCCAGACTAGAAGGGGAAAGTGTTTCCCTCCGCCTTCTGACCCGAGCCAAAAGGAAGGCGAAGTATAGTCACAAGGGGTCTATAACTGAATTAAATTTATCTTTTACGGATAATTCTTTCGATGATTTGATTATAGCTTAGAAGTTGCTAAGACAGAAAATTTATTTACTAAATACTTAACCTTGACATAATATTTTATTCTGTTTTTGTACGATGCATAATTTATTGATAGCAAAAAATTATACAACTCTTCTTTTTGGGATTAAAAGAATTATAAAGACATGTATTAGTAGTAGATGACAAGACTTACAACTTCAACATCAAGTATGCACTACTAAAAAAAGAGAAAAAACGTAACAAGCGGGAATTGATCCATATTTCTCTTGGTAAATAACTCAATATTCAATTAAGTGCACCATTAAATCTTCTTGACACATGAGTGTCAGCATTTAATATTATATCAACTTTGAAAAATATGTACATAAAATATCTAATTTTATGGAAATATCATAGGTTCACGTACCCCATAATTATATCTATAAATCCGCCCATGAGTATACAGTCACATTCTTTTATTTAGTCTCATTTCCCTTATGAAGAAATCAAGCGCTGAGGGTTCAGATAATCATCACTTGCTCCCATATTACTTTATAGAGGGGAAAAGACAGGAGTACCTATAAAAGTAAAAATATTTACTATGTTCTACCCATAAAAGTAATTTACCCATTAAATAATTACAATTTCCTACCCATTTAATAAACAAACAAGAGTCCCTCAAAATAACTACCCACGCTAATACCCTACCTATAAAAACAGAAAAGTTGCTCAAATTTGGTAGAATTTCATAAGAATTAGCGCACAAAAATTGAGATTTCCACCGGCATCACAAAATTGTTGTTGAAAATTTAAAGATCGCAATCCTGAAAAAACAGAGCGAAGATGCTGATTTCTCTTTCAAATTCGACTTTTTCTCCTTAAATTTTGTAGAAGTATCAATCTATTAGAATCATAGCAGTTGATTTGACTTTCGAAGATGCTGAAATTTTTGATGCTCAAATTCGCATCGTATTGTTCCGATTTTGATTTTACAGATTACAGAAGTTTAGCGCTCAAACTTCTGAATTTTTAATTGAAAATTCTGTTCTCAGTTTGAAGATCTGGAGATCTGTATATTTGAATCATAACAGCTGATTTGAGTTCGAAAAATACTCTGTTGAAATTCAGTATTTGACGTCAACACTATTAAAAATTGCACTGTCGAGATTCGATTTTGTACATAAAAGTAGTTATAACTTCATATCTGTATAATCATGGAAAATATACCAATTCTGTTACAGCATAGTGGAGAACGGGATGATAACCATAATTTCATAAACTTTCATATTGATGCAATTCTAATAAAGACCTGTTGGAAATTTAAACAACTTCTCAGAGAGATTGCAAAGCAACTACAAAAGGACAGTAACACAATAGTTATTCAGTATGTTATTGCTCAAGGATATCCACCAATTACAATTTGCAGCGATATGAATGTTAGTGTTTACATGGAATTGAAAAAATCAAATGCGGGGATGACAACACTCTCACTATATGTGTCGTTTGCTAAAAATACTATAGCTGCAAGCAGCTCCAGTTTCGACGTTGCTACAATTTCATCAGAAATTGCATAATTTAAAAGCAGTGATATGATTAGTACTTTTGATGTGCAAGAAGGAGATGACACCGGTATAGAACTTGATGGTGCAAATATCCTAACTGATCAATTTCATCAAAAAGTTAAAAAAGGACAAATTTACAAAGACAAGAACATGATGGCTCTCGTTATGAAACAGTATGTGCCGTTAGAGAAAAATGTCAATACCGGATTAATAAATCATGCCCAAGAAGATTCGTCTATATTTTTTTCAAGTAACAAAATATTATGCAATACCTATATAGTATATCAGGATTTTATATGAGTATACTATGTGAGTATAGAATTGAACTGGGTTTTGTGTGTGTTTTTTCTCAGTAAAATATGATACCGATATAGTATATATGTATGCTAAATCAGTATACTATGTGAGTATAGAATTGTACTTATTTGTTTGTGTTTTTTATCAGTAAAAGATGATATTGATATAGTATATAAGTATGTTATATGAGTATACTATGTGAGTATAGAATTGTATTGGTTTGTGTGTGTGTTTGTTATCAGTAAAATATGATACCTATATAGTATATATGTACGCTAAATATGTGAGCATAGAATTGTACTGATTTATCTGTATTTTTTATCAGTAAAAGAGATACTGATATAGTATATATGTATGTTATACGAGTATACTATGTGAGTATAGAATTGTACTGGTTTGTGTGTGAATTTTAACAGTAAACCATGATACATAACTATATTTGTATTATAAATAAGTATACCCTTGATTGCGTGGATAAAAGGTGCACTTGGAGACTTAAAACATCAAGCTTACGAGCATCAAATCTTTTCAAAGTGACAGATTTCAATTTTGTCCACAGTTGTTTAAATGATAAGAGATTTTGTTCGCAAAAGCAAGTTGTCTCAGCTTTTGTTGCAACTGTGATATAAGATAATTGTTGACCCGAAAACTATATATACACTAACAGATATCCAGAGAGACATCGAAAAAGTATATGGTATGGACTTAAGCTACATGCAAGCATGAAGATCAAAAGAAAAAGCAATGCAATTGTTGAGACAAACACCAAGTGAGTAATACAATGATGGTATATGGAGAGCAACTTCAATTGCTTATCCAGAAGTCCCTCATTGTGAATGTATGTTCCATCTGTGGAACAACATAAACACAAACTTCAGGAAGATCCAAAAATAAATCAAAGAAGTACACTTTGTGTTAGCAAGAGCATACACTGTTAAAGAATTCAATAGGCATATGGTAGAGTTAGAAGCCACTGATAGTAGAGTAAAAACATACCTGATAAATATTGGATATGATAAATGGTCCCGGACACATTCCAAGGCAAATAGAACCATGACCATGACATCGAATATAGCAGAATCAGTAAATGCAACAAACAAGTACGCAAGAGACCTCCAAGTTGTGAATTTGCTTGACTTTATGATGACGTTGATTCAGAAATGGAATTACACCAATCGGAAAGATGCCATGGAATCATTTATGAAGATCGGTGTAAAGTATGAAAAACTATTAGTAGATAATACTATCCTATCACAGACGATGACGGTATGCATTTTCAGAATCATAAAAACACTGTATGTATTGTAGTTTTACTTCTGCATTTTACAAATTTTGCTAAACAACTGCATATTGTTATTAAAAATACTATTACTTCATACACCTAATGACTTTTCTTAATTAAAATTATATTAGGTGTTGCCATCAACTCAATTCTTACATTTAGTAATTGATGGTCAAACAAGAAATGTGGTGTGCCTACATGAAAAACACTGCACTTGTGAAAGGTTTCAGCTAGATGATATTCCATGTCCACATTCAATGACAATTATACAAAAATTGTATATGGATTCATACAAGTATCGCTCGGATTATTACATCATAGACTACTTGCTGAAAATATATGAGATACCAGTAAATCCTCTGTCGGATGAAACAATATGGCAAATTTCAGAACATGTCTCTTCGCAGGTAGTACTGCCACCAAAAGGGAAAAATCAAACCAGGAAGACTTAAAAAGAAGAGAGACATAGGAGGTTGGGAAGAAAATACAGTTACATGTGCACTATGCGAAAAAAAAAGACACAATCGGAGAACGTGCCAAAATATTCCAAAGAGAGATTGATATAATGCTTCAATATTTTTATAAAAATCATATATCGTACAATCATATCATTTGAATTTCAAAGAAATAAAATGCATGTCTTGCACTAGATATATATTTGGTACGGTGATTCTTTGCCAAATGACTTTTTGGTAAAAATTTTATATGGCTACTTATGTTTTTAATAAGAATCTGATTATTTGCTATTTTAGTATATAAAAATGGGATGCATTTACATCTAGTTGTGGTAGGAAAAAAGGCGCTAAAATATAATGTGATACCCAAGTAGTATATATGTATACCTTATTGGTATATATGTATACCTTATTGGTATTAAAATATTTGCAGAAATAGAAGTGGTGCCCCAAAGGCAACATTTGTACATATATCGTTAACAAAATGGTCACGCTTTGAAGGTCATGTCAGTATTGAAGTATAACAAATTGGAAGTTGCAGTTACTGTAGGGAAAAAAGATACTCAAATACAATGTGATACCCAAATGATATATTTATATACCTTATTGGTACGTAGTTGTATTGCACTAATATGGTTAAAATAAAATATGTGTAGAAATATAAGTGGTGCACCAAAAAAATGCAACATCAGCACATACTTCCTTAATAAAATGGGTACACTTTGCAACTTATGTCAATATTGAAGTATAACAAAAAGGTAGTCAAATACAATGTGATACTCGAATGGTATATTCGTATACCTTATTGGTATATAGTTGTATTGCACTAATATGGTTAAACCAAAATATGTGCAGAAATATAAGTGGTCCACCAAACAAATATAACATTTGTACATACTTGCTCAACAAAATGGGCACAATTTACAACTTATGTCAATATTGAAGTATAACAAAAAAGTACTCAATATAATGTGATACCCGAATGGTATATTTGTATACTTTATTGGTATATAGTTATATTGCACTAAATGGCTAAACCAAAATATGTGCAAAAGTACAAGTGGTGCACCAAAAAAATATAACATTTGTACATACTTCCTCAACAAAATTGGCACACTTTGCAACTCATGTCAATATTTACATCTAGTTGCTGCAGGAAAAAAGGTACTCAAATATAACGTGGTACCCAAATGGTATATCCGTATACCTGATTGGTATATAGTTCTACATCACTAATATACCTGAACCAAAATCTTCGCAGAATACAACCGGTGCAGCAATGCAAAATCTGCACAGAATTTCTTAGATTCAACTACAGCTAAAAACTGCTTTCCAAATCAATTCGCTTTCTAAAAATATTTCTTCTCATTTAAATCAATAGTCGTCATGTTCTTCAACCAAATAGCAACATATTTCCTTTTTTTGAACGTCGTAGCTCCCTTAAAAATAAACCTCCAAAAATAACATATGATGTTGTATTACAGCGAACTAACAGTACTCCTTTTACTACAAATAGCAGTAGGAGTAGGAACTAACAGTGTTGCTGTAACAACCCTGTTCTGCACTAATGGTTTGACTTCAAATGCTGAGAAAATTTTGTCTCTGAAAGACACTGCTAATAAACCAACAACTTTATTGTAAAAGCCTAAGAAAACAAACTGAAGATAAATTTCAATATTAAAATAACTATAGAAACATATTGTACTATTACAATTGTATTCCTAGAACGCAGTTTTAAAAGCTAGTGTTTTTACAATCTAATAATGTAAAATACTATACTTCACCAAAAACTATTAAAATCTTGCAAAGTTTTCATACTACAATTAACGAAAAGCAAAAGGAGACCTATACTACTGTTGCGCTTCTTTTCACGAGTTTTTTTTGTTACTACTGGAGCCTCATATTTACTTGATTCGCCATGCAACTGCGTGTTTCTCCCATAGTGCCACAGTAGTATACCAAACCTAGCTCGAAGACCATCTACATCAAAATTGGCAACAGGGATTGGAAGACCTTCAATAATGTACTCAGCAAAACATGCAACATATACTCTACAATCTCTGAAATAAAACAAATGAATAGAATATAAAAATCGATTTAGTAGTGAAAAATATTAATATGAATGAGGAAAACAAAGTAAAAAAAGGTAACTATTCTTACGAATTTTATTGTGTTGACAGATTTGTAATCAGTTCAGTCTCAAATGGATCAATCAAGTCCTTTCCCATGTGCAAACTATTTTTTACTACAATGTCACTTCTTTGGTTATAAAATTCAATGCTAACTAGAAACAGGGGTATCAACATAGCATATGCCTCGGCCATCTTTTGAATTAACTTTTTTGTGTTTTCGATTACGTAGAGAGTTATATACATAAAAATATCTCTTATGGAATGATACACACCCCAATATCCAATGCCACTTTTCTGCCAAATTAATTGGAAAGAGGACATAATCAACCTGGTTCCATGGAGTGTTGCAATGCATCCTAAATCCTTTCATGTACTCCATGATATCGTCTAATCTATCAATCAAATGATTTTATTTCCCACCTTTTACAAATTTTGTGTAAACTCTTTGAATGATATTATTAAAAAGAGCATCTGTAGTTGTGACTTTGATTGGCATATTAATTTCATATTTCGCCTTCTTCATAAGATAGTATAATATAATATTCAAGTACTGCAAAAAAGAGAGGAAGAAAACATGAATAACACTAACAATATGCATGAACTAATACAATAACAAAAATAAAAAGTCGTACACATACCGAACTAGACGCTGCCTGTCAGAATAGTTTAATGTGTGAAAAAATATCTTATCATCAATCTGTTCAACTTCAAAGTCAAAACAAGGGTCCATCTTTCGATCACGAAGTAAATACACTTCCCTATTTTGTATAAAAGAAGATATGGATAAGAAATACATCAACAAAAATTAATAAAACATGAAAACAAAAGTACATGGAAACAAATATGCACTCTCCCAATTGCATATCTACTTCGACAAAGTTTGAGAATGCAGTTGTAAGCTTATAATCAACAGCCACTGAATTATCATTTACAAATGAAAATCCTCTTTTGATAACCTTCGAGGACCCCCAACTGCACTAACACCAGATTGCCAGTCATTCCTATACGACAATTGTTTTATAGCTGCAGGGCGCATTCTCCGTGTGAAAACTGTAGGAGTTGTTTCAACATCTGTTTGTGTCTGGACAACAGTTCTTGATACCGACTGATCAGGTTTAGACTTATTTACATCACGAGTTGTCAGTTTATTTCCAGATTTATTTACATTACATCTCCCTCTTTGTGTAATGGCAGCAATTAGATCAAGTTGAGAATCAGTATATTCAAAATCAGAATCAAAGTCAAGATCACCCTCGTGTCTACTAGGAGCTTAAATTACAAAATGCTAGTGAATCAACAAATATACAAAGTTAAGAAATTTTGAAAAAAAGAATGAAAAGTTATATATAGAAGACGTTACCAGAAGGCAAATTCACATTACTGCCACCTACATCCGCTTGACCAACACGATCAACCCGAGATGCTGAACACATAAAAGCATTATCAACATCACTATTTAAATAAAAAAACTATAAAAAATTTCTCATTTACGTACCAACTTCAGAATTAGTAACATCAACAATCGTACCATGTGGAGCAGTATTTTGTAGTAAAGGATGAGCTTTAGACTTAATAACCGCATCTGGTCATGTCTGTGCATGGATTCATGATGGCAACGGAGCAGGTCCAAACTTTTTAACATCATGAGATGGCTTATATTTTGCATGTTGTGTAATGGCGGTGATTTGATCAATTGCAGATACAGACAACTCAAAGTTAGAATCCAAGTCAAGATCATGCTTAGTTACAAAGGGGGCTGAAAAAAGTTTAAAAAGGTTAGTGAACGCACAAATACATAAAGTTAAACAAAGAAAAAAAGAATAAAAAAATTACATATACAGCATTTTACCAGAACGAAAATCATCAGTAACTACGACATGCCTTGCTGTGACATTCTTCACATTAACACCACTGGAACCACCCTCTCGACCAACCCCACCAAAACCAGACACTAAACATATAAAAGTTTAACCAAGAGTACTATTTTCAAAAAATAACAGCAAAAGAAAAACCAAATCTGTGATTTACATACCAGAAGGCGCTTTGGGTGTGCTATCTCCAATAACTACAGGATCATTCCCATTGTCGCCCCTTTCAAACTGGTAATAATCATTGTGCATCTCACCAAAGTAAGGATCATTATCCTGTTGCTTATGCTGAAAATGAGAAAATAACAATTTTATTATTATGTATATTACAAGAATACTATGTGCACTAAAAGTAAAGAATGGAATAGTATCCTATAAGAATATATTGTATTTTTGAACAATATACTATAGCATTATATTATATAAAAGAATAATACTGCTGAATTTCTCTCTGATTTCATTGATTGCCTGCCAATAGCTGCAAGCACCTCCTCAAACTTGATCTCTACAAAAAGCTTCAAACCTTGTAATTCCTTCATTACCTCAGCATTTGTAGGTTCGGAATCACCTCCAGTACTTTGATGCATACTTTGTGTCTTTGGCAATTGAGTGCCAAAAACCTAAAAGCTATCAGGCTGACTGTCAGTGCAATAAACTTCAATTTTAAAGTTTAGACCACGCACATCAAATAGTTGCTTCTTAGCATCAGTTGGGGTGATGTTCTTTAGCTGCAATTATTAATGATACTAGTTATAAATAGAAATGATAACAAAACATGGAAAGATAAAAGATCCCCATTACCATATGATACCAATATGGTATACATGTATACCAACAGAGTATATCATTACTCTGGGATATTCCTACAACTACCTGTGACTAATCTACTGTACCAAAATATTAAAAGATGCAATAAAAGTAGGAAAAAATTAAAAGTATAAGTAGCAATAAAAGTATAAGTAGCAGAAAAGATCCCTATTACCATATGATACCAATATGGTATACATGTATACCAACAGAGTATATCATAGCTCTGGGATATTGCTACAACTATCTGTGACTAAACTACTATACCAAAACATTAAAAGATGCAATAAAAGTAGGAAAAAATTAAAAGTATAAGTAGCAATAAAAGTATAAGTAGCAGAAAAGATCCCTATTACCATATGATACCAATATGGTATACATGTATACCAACAGAGTATATCATAGCTCTGGGATATTGCTACAACTATCTGTGACTAAACTACTATACCAAAACATTAAAAGATGCAATAAAAGTATGAGAAAATTATCTGCTCGCGTTGCAAGCTAAACATTCGCAAAGCAACTCGCTCATTTTGTATTTGACCTTTAACTACCCGATTCAGAATTCGTGGAAGTTTGTTTCCAATATGATCAGCAAAGTGACCATCCAAACTTGGGCAGCATTCATATAACCAAAACTATAAAGCCAACGGGAAGCCACCGAGTCTATAAAAAGAAGGCTTATCTTAAAACTTGTTGGAACACGAGTACATTGTAGCGTTATAAACATCGATACCCCATGGATAATTATTAAAATCACTGCACTCAACTAAGTCAATGTAAGACCGTGAAATAACCTTTGGTTTGAGCAGATAAAGTAAGAAGTTGTTTACAAAATAAAGAACTGCTATCTTCAATGCATCATCATTTGTCTCCCATTTCTTCTTCGTAAAAAGTCTACTAGTTGGGCCAATGTCACAGATGTAGTCCCAAAATATTTTGAAATCAACTTATTTTCTGGTACGCTCTATACTTGTATTACCCTTACATTTCATCCCAGTAACGAGTGCAAATTCACGCAAACCAAAGCGCAACCTAGAATCACACACGATAAATCGCATCTCATTTTTCACCTCATGGTGTACTTCTCTAATAAGTAAATGGTGCATAACCCGAATCTGCACAATAACTGGTGGCAGATCCATAAAATATCTAAAGCATATTTTCTTAAACATCCGAAGTTGCTTCTTTGTTAAATTCTCTTTCAACAGACGAATGACATTGCAGTTGGTATCCCAATCTACCTTTGGTTTATAATCTATGTCCATAAGCACAAGAAAATCCCAACACTACAAAACATGTTCATATAAATAATTTCAGAAATAGAATTCACTTAAAAGTTCAACTAAAACAACCAAAACTGTTACAACTACCATATGATACCAACATGGCATATAACTATACCAACATGGTATACAGTTCTACTGGCTAATTCCCGACAACTATAAATGACTATACTACTATTATATAACAGACAAGCATAAAGAGAAAAATCAAAAAGGTATGCAATTATAAAGTATTTTCAAAATATTGTACGATACTACTATTGTTAAAGTAAAAACAAATAATGTACCAATTAAATGCGGCCAATACAGTCAAAAAAGGATCCAAAAGCATATGATACCAATATACCAATATAGTATATAGCTATACTAACAGGGTATATAGTTGTGCGGGGTTGTTCCAACAACTGCCTATAACTATAAAAACTATTACATAACACACATACTCTATGTCCATAGGCATAAAGGAATCTCAACAATGCAAAACATGATCATATAAATAATTTCAGAAATAGAATTCACCTAAAAATGCAGCTAAAACAACCAAAAAATGTTACAACTACCATATGATACCAATATGGCATATAATTATACCAACAAGTTATATAGTTCTACTGGTTAATTCCCAACAACTAGATATGACTATTCTACTATTACATAACACACATGCTTAAAGAGAAAAATAAAAAAAATAGCGTACCACATATTAATATAATAAAATATTTTAAGATATTGTACTATACTACTGTTATTAAAGAAAAAACAGATAGTGTACCAATTAAAGGAAGTTAATACAACCAAAAAGGTATGATACCAATATAGTATATAGCTATACCAAAAGGTATATGGTTGTATGGGGTCGTTCCCGTAATTGGGGTTCCAACAAACATATGATACCAATATATTATATAGTATACCAACATGGTATACAGTTGTACGAGGTCATTCCCAATTCCCACAACTGACTATAACTATAATATAATACAAAAGCATACCAGAAAATTAAAATATAACAATGTACTATATGTTCAAAAGTACAAATCCTAATTTTAAGAAAATTACCTTCTTGGGTGCGACATTGATGGCAGGCTATAATTACATATTTTGGCCATTAATTACACTCTAATTCGTTGTACTTTACTAGTGTTTGAGTTCTAAATGGTATTATTTTGTACTGAGTGTGTGTTTTATGCTTTGTAGGAGCGACTCCGATTTATGATGAGGTTGTGGAACTAATTGAGCTATTATGGAGCTTTGAAGTCTGAGTAAAAGCCATGGATTAAGTTGGGATCGTAATCAAGGTTCAACAGACAATAATGCACTTAGCGAAGAGGAGCGAAGAGGAGCGAAGAATAGAGTAGGAAGTCACCCAGGTGCGCGACCACATGCGTGATCGCGCACTTGGGCGCGCAAGTGAAACAAATGAATGCCCAAAGTGTGCGGTCGCGTACGTGGGCACGCAAGCGGTGCGCGATCGCGCACATCCTGTCCGAAAAATCTCCCAAGCATGTTTTTGTAATTTCGGAGGCGACTCTTCTGGACCTATATGAAGCCCAGCTCATCTAAAAAGAGGGCAGCTGAGGATTTTGGGGAACTTTTGACCTAGAGAAGATTGGAGAGCCGCCAAGGAAGAAGACTCAAGAATTCTTCAAGATTTCAACCCACAGTCGGTGTAATACGAGAGTTTGTATCAATCTTTAGAATTGATTTTTTCTTTGTTCTTAAACTTATTTGAGATATCGTACTCTATTGTTATGGAGTAATTTCCATTTGGGTGTTGATAGATATGGTGTTTCAATAGCTGGATAAGGGATTCGATTCTTGGTACTTGCTAGAATTAATTGACGGAGCTTGAATTGTATTTTGGAGTTAATTAGTATTTTGCTTTATCGAAAGAAAAGTTCGATATTAATTTTCTACGCATCTTATGCTCTAGTTTAAATTCATGATTCAAATAGGTAATCGAAGGAGATTCTTAAATTGTTGATTGAACGAGAAAATAGGGAATATTCGCGAGAAGTTACCCTTTAGATCATAAATATCATTTTTTTATTATTCTTGCAACTGTTTACCATGCTTCAATTGGGTTAATTACTGAATTAGTGTTTAATCGAGAGATGAATATTAGCTTCAAGAGTAATCTAATAATCGGTTGAATTCATAAGAATCAATCATATTATAGAGTGAATTAACTCAAGAATTGGATCCTGAGTCAGTTATCGTGCATCTATCTAGTAAATTACCCTTATTTTCTTCATAAATATTTCTTCATGCTTACTTGCTCTTTTTATTAATCAATTGTTATTTGCTTGAACTTCAATAGTTAATCGTAGTAATAGATATCCAACCAAGTGTTAATTTTTTTGGATATTAATCAACTGAAGATTATTCAATACTGTTTAATTCCAATCCCTGTTGAGACGATAATTTATCTATACTATCTTTGACTAGCGAGCACAATTTAAGTGTGTGTTTTGCGCTCGTCAAATTTTGGCGTAGTTGCCGGGGATTGGCAATCGATAGTGTTAACAATAATTTATATTACTAATTCAGGAACTAATTTTTACTTTAGTGTATTTACATTTCCTCACATGCGCGCATGGTACAAATTTTAATTTCTCTGGTATATGACTCGATCCTCTTCAAGGGAAGTGATACCATACGAACCAGAATTGGAAAAACACATGCAATATCTGAGAAAGAAAAGAGAATTGATAGAAAAATCTTTGGGACAAACTTCAACTCAAGGAACCATGGAAAACGAGGATAATGAAGGAGTAGACTTAGCTGCAAGGGAGGCAATACAACGAGAAGTTGCACGGAGAATTGCTGATAAAACAGTCAAATTAAATGGGGGTCGAAGGTTCAATATAAACCGACGTTTGGTTAAAGACCAGTTCGAGAATGCAGTACCCCGACCGCGAAGATCATTGGGTGATTATGCTAGGCCTGTATATAATCAAGGAATATCAAGTGATAGACCTCCACCATAGTAGCAAGCAATTTTGAATTGAAGCAAGGCTTGCTTCAAACTATCCAAAATAACTGCACTTTCAGGGGAAAGATGAATGAAGATCCTAACAATCACTTGATGAACTTCGACGACATCATGAACACCTTCCAATACAATGGAGCATCAAAGGATGATGTCTACTTAAGGGCATTGCCTTTTTCACTGAAAGATGACGTGAAGAAATGGCTTTGCAGCCTACCCGCAGGTTCTATAAGGACATGGGAAGATATGACCAAGAAGTTTCTTGAAAAATACTTTTTGGCTTCAAAAACAGGAAAGTTCAGAAGGGAAATTTACAATTTCTGCCAGCAAGAGACAAACGATTTTTGAAGCTTAAGAACAATTCAAGGAGATAATCAGGAAGTGTCAGCACAATAGAATTGAATTGTGGATGCAACTATAGGATTTTTGGGATGGATTGACACCGTCCTCGCGACGAACTCTGAATACTGCATGTGGAGGTCCAATAATGAAGAATACGCCAGAAGAGGTTGTCTTAATCCTTGATGAATTATCTGAGGATGCTAACCAGTGGCCGGCTGAGAGTAATGACAGAAGAAAATTAGTTGGGGTTCACCAGGTGGATTCTAACACATATATGCAAACCCAACTAGACACCATGTCTAAGGAAATAAGAAAGCTGACATTAGCTAAGGTACAAAGTGAACCGCAATTAGCATGTGACTTCTGTGGATTGAGACACCCTACACACGAGTGCCAATCATCTGGTGAGAAAGTCAACGCAGTGAGAAACTTTAATAGAGGAAACTACCAAGGTGGAAATAAATATAATGCTATAGGTCAAAGACATTTAGGGTTTTCGTGGAGTTCACCTAGTGGAAGCCTGAATTCATGGCAGCAAAATAATCCCAGACCCCAGGGTCAAGGACTACCAGGTTTTTAGAACCAGCAGAGGCAGAAATACCAGCCATAATAGTCAAATCAGTCTAGTATGGAAGATCTCATGAAGGCATTCATCAACAAATCAGATGAAAAATTCGAGACTCAGGGCACATCCATCCGAGAGCAGGGCACAACCATCTAGAATTTAGAAAGACAATTGGGACAAATTGCAAATATGTTATCTGAGAGGACTCCTGTGACTTTTTCCTCTGACACAGAAAAGAACCCAAAAGAAACAATCAAGGTTGTATCTCTGACAAGTGGCAAAATATTGGCACATCCAGCGAAAATATCTAGAGCCACGATGGTGAATAAGCAGACACAGACACCAGCAGAAAAAGAAAATGAAGAGCAGCAGGGCAGAGTAGTGGGTTACAAAAGGAGATTGAACAAAGTAGACATATGCCAGCTCTGCCATTTCCCCAAAAGATGAAGCGGGAAAAACTGGACAAATATTTTAGGCGATTCTTAGAAATACTCAAGCAACTCTATGTGAACATCCCTTTCACGGAGGTACTCACTCAGATGCCTGCTTATGCGAAGTTCTTGAAGGAAATCTTATCTAGCAAGAGAAAACTGGAACACACAACCGTGGTCAAGTTGGATGCCCATTGCAATGCCATATTACAAAATAGAATTCCCCAAAAGTGTGGGGACCCAGGAAGCTTTATCATACTGTGATGACCCAATAGGTCATCTTACGTTTTAGAACTCGAATCTGTGCTCTTAAGCATTAAAAATCTGGTTTTTACCCTCCTCGATTTGCATGCGCACTCCGGGCAGGTTTCCGGAAAGCTTTTATGTTAAAAATTAATGAAAATAAGAATTTTTGCCTTAAAAGTTATTTTAGTTGACTTCGGTCAACATTTTTGGTAAACGGGCCCGGATCCGTACTTTTACAGTCCCCTTAGGTCCGTATCGAATTATGGGACCTGGACGTATGTTCGGAATCGAATTCTAGCTTGAGTTATGAATTATTGATGAAAATTAAAAGTTTCGAAATTATTTGTTTTTAAGAGTTGATTGATATTTGGCATTGTTAGTATCGGGTCCGTATTTTAGTTTCGGAGCCCGGTACAAGTTCATTATGATATTTAAGACATGTCTGTGAAATTTGGTGAGAACAGAGTTGATTTGACGTGATTTGGATGTCCAGTTAAGAAAATAAAAATTTTAAAGTGTTCTTGAGAATTTCATTCGATTTGGTGCTAAATTTGGAGTTCTAGGTGTCATTTTGGCAATTTGATCATGCGCACAAGTTCATATGATATTTTTAGAGTTGTGTGTATGTTTGGTTTGGAGCCCCAAAGGCTCGGGTGAGTTTCGGATAGGCCACGTGATGTTTTGGACTTGGAAAAAATCTTGTTTCTGCAGATTCTGGTGTCTGTCATATCCTTCTTCGCGTTCGCGAAGGTCCTCTCGCGAATGCGAAGAGTAACTTGATGAGGCTGAGACTTTTGCTTCGCAAACGCGAAGTCCTGGTCGCAAACACGAACGCGAAGCATGTGGGGACCTGGGGGAGGTGGGTTTGGTCGTTCCTTCAGCACGAATGCGAGCCATTCCTCGCGAACGCGAAGGCCAGGGGGAGTGATCATTGCGAATGCGAGCTGGGTCTCGTGAATGCGAAGGCTTGGCAGCCAGTACCCTTCGCGAACGTGACAATGCTCTCACGAACGCGATGAACACTGTCGACTAACACTTAACAGAATCCAAAACGGGATTTTTTTCCAAAAAACGCATTTTTCTCAAAAATCAAATGGTGAGGGGCGATGTTTCAAGAGTCATTCCTTCTCCAAATTGTTGGTAAGTGATTCTAAACCATTTGCTTTCAATTACCCATTACATTTCTTGAATTTTCAACCTAAAATCTAGAGTGTTCATGTTAGAATTAGGAGTTAGGGTAGAAAATAGAGATTTCGGGAATTTGGGGATTTAGACCTCAATTTGAGGTCGGATTTCTAAACTAATTATATATTCGGGCTCGGGGGTGAATGAGTAAAAAGATTTTGGTCCGAACCTCGGGTTTTTATCAAGCGGGCCCGGGGTCAATATTTTGACTTTTTGGAGGAAAAATTGAGAAATTTAATTTATGCAATATAATTGATTTCTTTAGAAATATTTGATATTATTGAGTCATTTTTGAATAGATACGGGTGGTTTGGAGGTGAATTCTAAAGGAAAAGCTGTGATTGAGAATTAAGTGGCCTTCAGAGCGAGGTAAGCATTGTGTCTAACCCTGACTTGAGGGAATTAGGAACCTTAGATTATTTGCTAAGTGAAATTCATGTGAGCGGAGTATATGTGAGGTGATGAGTACTTATGCGCCGCCAATTTACCTATTTTTCATATTTCTCTATTTTTCTTATATTGTCTCATTCCTATGCCAGATTGCTGCTTGTTATACTAGTGTTGTTCAATTTATCGTTCTTATCATGTTTGCGAATTTTCTGGTGATAATTGAGTTTTTATTTCAAAGTTGAGATTGATATTATGGAACCAAATGTTGAAGTAGGGTTTGTACTTGTTATTCTATCTCTCTGTTATTATTTATGCATTGCATTATGGTAAGGGAGAATGTTAATGCACGAAGGATAATGACGTGCCATATTGTGAGTGTTAATGCACGAAGGGTGATGCCGTGCCATATTGTGAGTGTTAATGCACGAAGGGTGATGCCGTGCCATATTGTGAGTGTAAAAGCACGAAGGTTGATGTCGTGCCATATTGTAAGTGTAAAAGCACGAAGGGTGATGTCGTGCCATGATATAAGAGTTAATGCACGAAGGGTGATGCAGTGCCGTTTCTATTAATTTTATGGTGAGATTGAGAGTAAAAGCACGAAGAGTGATGCCGTGCATTTATCCTTACTGTATTCACTATTCCTGTTGATTCATGGTATATTGACTGCTCCGGTGATCATTTTGTTGTAGTTCTTTATCTTGTATTCCCCTTAGTATGTCTCCCCTTCCGACATTTCCTGTTTAGTTCTTCATTCCTGTTATTTGCGTATACACTATTAAATTGTACATGTTGATTATAGGTGCCTTGCCTTAGCCTAGTCACTACTTCGTCGAGGTTAGGCTCGACACTTACCAGTACATGGGGTCGGTTGTACTGATGCTACACTCTGCACTTTCTGTACAGATTTTGATACCGGCTCAGGTTGATCGAGATTTGCTATTGGTCCGCTGTCCGGAGACTCAAGGTAGATCTGTCGGCGTTCACAGACCTTGAAGTCCCCATCTATCTTTTTATGTCCTACTGTTTTCTTTCATTCAGACAATTGTATTTCTTTCAGACTATTACTTGTAGTGAATTCTAGAATGCTCGTGAATTGTGACTCCAGATCCTGGTGGTAGTAATTAATACAGTTTTATGATATTCCGCACTTATTATTTTTTTATTTTTGTTAATTATTGTTATTTATTGAATGGAAATAAGGAATTTATTTAATGATTCTCTAACATTGGCTTGCCTGACAAGTGAAATGTTAGGTGCCATCACGGTCCCGTCGGTGGAAAATTTCGGGTCGTGACACATACCATGCTCGTTGGGGAGTGGAAAATTCGATTAGGCCCTCTACGATTCTGGTGCATCAATAAATCTAATGCCTCTGTCTATATTCAGAAAACTGGAAGGTGAGCTTGGAGTATGGGTATTTAACGAGTGGGCTGGGATGGGCTGGACACAAAAAAACTCAGCCCGTACGTTTAACGTTGCGGGCTGTTAGCGGGCTGTACTTTTTTGGGTTTGTTTTTGTCCGTCTGGGTTCGGGCTTAGCGGGCTGGACCGGGCCGTGCAATATTTGTTTTAAAGTAAATTTTGTTTTTCTTATTCAATGTTATTGATACTTAAGTGTTTGCAAACTTTTAAGGCTTAGAATTAAACTTTGAAGTTTAAAGTTTTAAATTTGAAATTTGAATTTTATAATTTTAAAATTGAAATTTGAAAGTAAGTGGCTACAAAAAATTATTTAATAAGACCAATAGGCAATATGTAAGGATCAAGCTCCGAAGACTTTCATTTGATATTTTTATTGAATAATATATAATATTTCAAATTAAGTTGCAAGTTCTTTTTTGATTTTGTTATTTTTGAACTTGTAAATTAAAATTTTACAACAATTATAAAAAAAGAAATAGTACATCACATGTTTTGCATCATTTTTGTAAGTTCATCCATGTCAACATGAGGTTCTTGGTTTCCGGCATTGGTTGAATCAGAACCATAAACCATTATATCTCCAATTTCTTGGTCCTCCGCTTCATCTACCTCGTCACTCCCTTGATTTCGCCGTTCTGATCATATCCAATCTCTGAAGCACACTAGAATTTTTAAAGCGTTGCTGCCCAATGAATGACGGGTATCTCCTAGCTGCTACCTTGCTTGGCTAAATGCGCTCTCTAGATATTAACAAACGGCTAGGATCGGTACAATGAGAATTAGCAACTTCAATTATAGGTATTCTATATTTATAACAATATTTTAAGAATAAATAAGTATAATTCCACCTAGTAACTATTTCTTCAGGCATGAGTCTTGATTTTAGTCCAGAATGTACACATTTTTCTTTAAATGCATTTAATCTAGCACTTATATTATTTTCTTGAATTACACCAACAACTCTTCTAACTAAAGTGATATCATCTCTAAATAATTCAAGGCCACTCTTCACAATCAAATTATAAATGTGACATGCACATCTAACATAAAATATTTTAGGAAGTGGTGGGTGTAGATGCATTTTTAATATTATAATAGCAGCATTGTTGTTAGAAGCATTATCAAATGACACACACAAAACTTTTTCTGCAACATTATAAAATATAGCAACTTCATGGATAGTATTACTTATAAATGTACCAGTATGACTTTGATCTTCATCATATTTAAAAGCAATAATACGTAATTGAGATACCACACTTCACTTGAATACTTGATATTTGATAATAATAATTTTGTAATGGCTAAAATAAATATTTGATGAAACTTGAAATAATAAGTAATTGAGAATTTAAGAACAATAATCAATAATATCAAGAGAGAATTAGAGTAGTAAGAGAGTGAATTGTGAGGAAAAATAAAAAAGAAGGGGGGATATTTATAGTTTTTAAAGGTTAAAATTATAATTTATCAAATATTAGGGGTGTGGGGGCTATTTTCTTAAGGGGTAGGCCGAAATGGCCATTTCTGTATAAAAAAAAGGGGCCATTGGCCAACGGTCATATTTGAATTTGACCGTTGGCAACGGTAAAAAATAACCGTTAAAAAACGAGTTGTAGCCCGTTAAAAACCCGTGAACGGGTTAACAGGCTTAGCGGGTTCCAGTGCACCGGTATCAAAAAAGTGTTCGTTTGAAACCCGCTCCCCGCCCAACCCGTTCCAGTACAGCACGACCCGATTAACAGGTATAGCTTGGAGTGATCAAATCAATACCAGTATCTCTACAACTGGCTGACTAGATCACCATTTTGCCTGAGGGAATCATCAAGGATATTTTAGTACGAGTGGACAAATTTGTTTTCCCCGTAGACTTTATTGTGGTAGATATGGAGGTGAACAAGGAAGTATCTCTAATTATGGAAAGGTTGTTCTTATGTACAGACAGAGCTATCCTGGACATCTATGAAGATCAGTTCATGCTCAGAGTGGGTAACGAAAAAATGGTGTTCCAGATGTAGATGATGATGAAGTACCCCATTGATGAGGCGTCCATCTACTCATGTTTCAAAATGGATGTGGTTGAAGAATTGACTGAAAGTTACAAGTTTGATAAGCTTGTGGAGGATAATATCGAGAGGTGTATTACTCAGTCTGGCACATTGGAGGATGAAGATCCTACAATAAAGAAAGAGGCTGAAGCATTGGAAACTGAGGATCAAGAGGTCGGCGAGCATGAATTAAAAGAGGAGGCTTCTAGACCTAATGTGGAACTGAAAGTCCTCCCCATTCACTTAAAATATGATTTTCATGAAACTCACAATTTTACTGTGACTATTTCTGCTGATTTGACAGGTACACAAGAGCGAAAGCTTGTGGAACTACTGAAGAGGCACAAGAAGGCCATTGTCTGGGGTATAACTGATATCCAAGGAATCAGTCCAGTAATTTGCATGCACAAAATCCTATTAGAAGAAAATAGTAAACTAGTCTTGCAACCCCAATGGAAGCTGAATAAAAATTTGGAGGAGGTAGTGCACAAAGAGATCATCAAATTGCTAGATGCGGGAGTGATCTTTCCTATCTCTGACAGCCAATGGATTAGTCCAGTTCAAGTTATACCAAAGAAGGGCGGCATGATGGTGGTGAGAAATGAAGATAATGAATTGATTCCGACAAGAACAATCACTGGGTGGAGAATGTGCATTGATTATAGAAGGCTAAATGATGCAACAAGGAAGGACCACTTTCCAATACCCTTTATTAATCAAATACTAGAGAAAGTGGCTGGACACGATTGCTACTGCTTCTTGGATGGGTACTCTAGCTACAATCATATACCCATTGCCCCAGAAGATGTTGAGAAGACCACATTCACATGCCCGTCATGTATTTTTGCTTACAGGAGAATGTCATTTGGGTTGTGTAATGCACCTGCCACTTTTCAAAGGAGCATGATGTCTATATTTTCTAACCTAAATGGGAAGTGTCTAGAAGTATTCATGGATGATTTCACCCTTTTCGGTGATGGCTTTGAAGACTACTTAAAGAACTTAGAGCTCGTGCTTGAACATTGTGAAGCCACGCACTTAGTCCTTAACTAGTAAAAGTGTCATTTCATGGTAAAAGAGGGAATTGTCTTGGGCCACAAAGTTACTGCACAGGGAATTGAAGTTGACAGAGCCAAGGTAGACGTAATTGCTAGACTCCCTCCACCAACTTCTGTGAAGGGGATAAGGAGTTTTCTGGGACATGCGGGATTCTATAGGAGGTTCATCAAAAACTTCTCCAACATTACCAAACCGTTAACTGCATTGCTAGCAAAGGATGCCATGTTTTTTTTTCAATGTGGAATGCTTAAGATCATTCGAATTGATAAAGAAAAAGCTAGTAAGTGCCCTTATTATGATGACACATGATTGGAGCCATGCATCGAGATAATGTGTGATGCCAGTGATGTAGCTGTGGGGGCAGTTTTGGGGCAAAGAAAAAATAAGATGTTTAGGCCAATTTACTATGCCAACAGAACGTTGAATGAAGCTCAAGTCAACTATGCTACTACTGAGAAAGAGTTCTTTGTTGTGGTCTTTGCTTTTGAAACATCTGTTGAATAAAACGGTATCCAAGCCGCGTCTAATACGGTGGGTGTTGTTGCTCCAATAGTTCGACTTGGAGATCAAAGACAAGAAAGGCACAGAAAATCAAGTCACCGATCATCTATATCGACTTGAGAAACCTTCAGTTGAAACAGTTGCCGTGAGAGAAGAGTTCCCTGATGAGCAGATTTTCTCCATTGTTGCAATCTCCGAAAGACTACCTTGGTATGATGATATAGCCAATTTTTTAGCCAGCAGATGGTTACCTCGTGACCTCTCTCGTGATCAAAGAAGGAAGCTTGAAGGTAAGGTAAAAAGTATTTTGGAATGAACCTCTCTTCTTTAAACTGTGCGTAGATAGGGTGATTCGAAGATGTGTACCTGAAGGAGAAATGGCAAGCATTCTTTCTCATTGCCACGACGGAGCAGCTGGAGGTAGGGTTGTTCAAAATGGAATCAAAATCATTAACCGAACCGAACAGATGGGTTATTGGCTTATTGGTATCGGATTATCGGGGTAATAGATGGTGAACGGATTGAGATATTATAATTAATGGCTTAAAGGTTTGGGAGTGGATTACTCAATTTTCTTATTGGATAAACCGTTAACCCGTTAATAATTTTTATATTTACACTTTATATATATATATATATATATATATATATATATATATATATATATATAAAAGTACTATTGAAAGTAATTTGTTGAATTGTCCGCTGGTTTTATCCGTAATAGCTAGATTGTTTGGTTTTATATCCTTTTTTGCATGCATGCATCTAACAAATTAACGAATGTTACTGAAAGTTTGATTGATTCATACGTGTATGAGTAGTCCTGAATACGAACTAGATTGGAACTTGGAAGGAGACTCTTCAATTCAAAAATAATGTTAGATCTTAGATAGTATTAAAAATTTGGTATTGATTTGAAACCGTTTGGTATTGATTGAATGATTCTTCAAATAAATTCTATTTGGTTTAGCCGATAAACCACCCAATAACCGCCTTATAATCGTTAATCTGATACCAATCCGCCCGTTGTCTTATTGGATGACTAGCGAATTACTACATTTATAATCCGATAACCGATAAGCTGAATCGTTAAGCGTAATTATACGCCTGATCCGACTAATAAGCACCCCTAGCTGGAGGACACTACGGTGGAAATCGCACTGCAGCAAAGGTCATAGAAGCCAGTTTCTACTGGCCTACTTTGTACAAAGACGCTTGGGCGTATGTAGCTGTATGTGACAAATGTCAAAGGACATGTACTATGGTGCTACCCAAGAAATTAAAAACCACAAGTGGTCACGCGAGCACATCTAGGTCTCGAGCTTCTGCTTCTGCTCGCCCGTATGATTGGAATATATTTGTCTCTTGGGAAGCCCAAGAACATTTGGAACAAAAGGCAGGCAAGAAGCCCATTCCGGAGAGGGGAATTGATATTGGGTACCTCTAGAATGATTGTCCATGTGTGTATCATGAATTGGTCAGGCGCGGTTTGAGGATATTCTTTGAAGAACTGGACGAAGCGAATTTAATAGTTGTCTGGGAGTTTTATGCCAACTGCCCGGAACATGACGCTCATGTCTGTAAGGTCAGGAATAAGAGAGTGCACTTCTCCAAAGAGGCCACCCAAAGGGCCTATCGTTTGCCGGGATTCGTGAAAGATCCGGATACAGTTGACTACTATGAAACACACAACAGACAACCATACATGTGGCGCATGTTCTTTGCCACCATTTATGTGTCTGGCAAGGAGGTAGTGTGGATCAAGGAGGGGCAAAAATTTCACTCGGCTTCGCTGACTTTTGAAGGGAAGTGTTGGCTCTTCATCATCAATAGCCGTCTGCTGCCTTCAGGAAACACCACTGAGGTGAGTGGTCCTCGAGCGGCTCTGATTTGGTGCTTCGTCAATGGCCACGATTTTGATGTAGCTTGGATCCTTTAGTCTGAGATGTTGATTTGTTGTCCTGTGCAGAGGTATGGGTTCTTTTTACCATCATTAGTCACTCGGTTATGCCATGGGGCACAAGTACCGGAAAACATAGACATGGATGGAAAAGTGAAGCGCAAACATAAATTTCGGGCTGATAAGGTTGTAATAGGGAAAGACTCTACAGTGCTTGCAGAGGCGGTTAGTGAGGACTCTGATGCACCCGACGAGGTTAATGAGGGTCACGGGAAAGATGGCACTGCTTCTCCATCGTATGAGCAGGGTGTTGAGGAAACCGCAAGTGGCGGATGGAGCACAAGAATGGGCGCTCTAGAGCAGGAGATGACCGGGATGCATACCTCAACCACTGACTTAGGAGCTAGAGTGGACGACCTCTCTACACAAAACACCAAATCTGAGAAGAAGATTATGGCTTGGCTGCATGCACTTGGCCGGGCTTTTCATCTGGACCTCGGTACCGTCTCCGACATAGACTGACTTGATCAGGGAAGTTTCCTTCACCCTCGCACTTCTCATTGTGTGTCATGGGGACATTCCACCATTTAAAGTGTGAGGTGAGGAATAAGTATGTATATGTATTTTGTTTTTGGTAGTTTTAGTTGTCTTGTTTAGTTGATATAAAAGAATAAAAAATAAAAATAAAAATAAAATAACTTTTTTTTAAGGTAGTGTATTAATTTTTCCTTGGTTTTACTTTATGTCGTGGTTCTTTTCCAAGGGTTTTACTTGAACCAGATGTAGTTGGATTTTTTTTCTTTCTTTTCTCTCTTGTTAGGAGTAGGTACCTTGAACTCTGATTTGAATTTAAATGGCAACGTCTAATTACTCTTTCATGCCTTGAGAATAGTGAGTGTTATAGCTGTGACGCTTAGGTTGAGTTTTGACTCTTACATAAGTACCCTAAAATTGTATGATCTTAACTGTGCTTAACTGCTTTGACTAAAGTGTCTTGATGAGTCCAATCCTGAGTGAGTTATGTGCCATGTGTGTGAGAGGTTTTTTGTGCTATTCATTGCATTGCATTTGATGTCCAGAACTTGCCCTGTGTGTTTGCAAAGTGAAATGGTAGTTAATTCAGTCTTGGAAGTGATATAGGCATTTCTTTTTTAAGCCAGTATATGCCTTATCCACTTAATTGTTATGTATCCTAGTTAACCCTTTTGAGCCTTTTATCCTGTTTCTTTGGCAACCACGTTATGAGCCTTAACCAGTTGTTTGAATTAACCCGCTATTTGAACCTTTGACCTCCCATGAGCACTTGAAATTATTGTGAACGTTGTAAAAGTTGAAGTGGGTGTGGTTGGTTTGGATTTTGAGTGGAACTATTAAAATAAGGAGAAATGTGCACTATTTTGAATAAGTAAGAACCACTTGAATTAAAAAAGAAAACTTATGTCAAATAATAAGTGCATAATTGTGAAAAATATTCATTGATAAGTGGTAACTCTTGATGTAATTGTGCTTAAAGAAGTTGGGAGTTAATGTATATCGATGTGAAGGTGGAGTTATGGTTTGACATAAGTGTGGGGTTTTGAATGATAAATTGTATGTATTAAAGTGCTTAGGGAGGTGTACAACCAATTAAAGTCCTACTT